>CAOLHI010004445.1:70000-115477 GCA_948474755.1 Ctenosaura bakeri | reverse complement strand
AGCTTAGCTTCTTGAGCTAGTAATAATGTAGGTCTTAATAACTCCTAATCTGTACAGAATTTATATATTCAAACAAGACTTTTTAAAATTCATCTATGAACTGAGAAAACATTGGATTATTTTTAATTAACTATTTTAGTTCAGTTCCATTCTTCAGGCTCATATATTCCAATATTGCCAACCTTTACGTTGAATGAATCTGGGCAAATACAGTTTACTTGCATAAACTTTTGAAATACAATGTTAGATCAGTTATATTTGTTTTTCTAGTTTTTCTAAAAACATTTTAGCAAGGGGCAGCCCTAACTGTATTGACAAGCTGTATTTAATTAGAAACATCACCTTAATATTTCAAAGCAACAGTCAGACAAAGACACACACTCACTCACTTTTATTGGTTTAAAATGGGAAAAAATATCTCTCCTGCCAAAATCCTATTATAGTGTTGTCTTTGGAATTTTCTGAATTTATGATTTTGGGTTTTAAAGGGGGAACTATGTGTATGTACTCCAAAACGATATCACATACTGACCAATATTGCAATTCCTTGGCCTTTTTCGAATATTACTGAGGAACTAATTGTGGTGCACAGGAATATTTAAAGGTAGTTATGAGAGAAAGTAAAATTGTGAAGCCACTTAAACATCACAGAATTTAATGGGCTTTCTTTCTAAGTAGGTCAGTGTGGGATAGTACTGAAACTATGGCTTGTAGTTAGGAATGAAGCTTAAAATAGGGGGAACAGCATTGTGGGGGCATAAAGAAATGTTCTGATTTACAGTTTATGGAATGAACTTACTACCAAGATAAGTAACCAGTTGTTCAGCAACTCACTATTTCTAAGCTTCTGCTATGAGTCCAAGGTAAAATGGCTACATGAAGCTATCCTATACAAGGCATGATGACAATGTGCCAATTTGGGATGGTATTTCACCCTAAGGACTTGTCTGTTTTTTCCAATCTTGAATCAGACCTCAGTATTGAATACATGTAATAATTTGTTCTTGTCTGGAAGTGTCAAACACAAAACAGAAATTGGTTTCTCATTCGAGGGTGGCAGTTCTAGGCCTCTCTGTAGCATATGTTTTCAGAATTGATAAACTGTCCAGACTAAATATAAAATCAATCCAGTCTGCAGTAAGCTTTCAGAATCTGTCTGTTTGGAAGCTCCTGGTCTGTGCATGTGGAATTTATTTTTGAAGCACTTTAAAATTCATCATCATCATCATCATCATCTTTATTTACACCCCACTTTTTCCCAGATTGAGACTCAAAGCGGCTTACAACAATTAAAAAGACGTAGTTAAAACCCACATCATATTCTGTGATGCTTTTGGAATGTTTCTGTACCATCTACTTTAGTTTCTCTTTGGAAACTCCTGGCTAATGTCTTACAGTTTTGTACAAAAAAAAATTCTATGCTTAAGTTCCTTATTCCTGTAGGTTTCTTTATATAGAAGACAATTATATTTTTATTGCCTTCATTTCTGTAAATTACATAGGGTACACTTCTGAATGGTGGAACTGTGGACACAATACCTGATTGGTTTCCTTTTTGAAGCTGTAGAGGACAATACATTTGATCGTCAAATGAATATTCACTTGATTACTCTCTAAATGAACATTCTCATTTCTCAGCACATGGTATTAGAAAGTTTGGAGAAACTGCTCTTCAGAAACAAGCCATATGATACTCACCTAGTTTAGCTGCATTCTTGCAACTCCATTCAGAGTTACTGATACAAAGTGCAATGAAGTGTAAAAATAGTTAATATAATGCAAAGTTAGTATAATGAGAAATCATTTATGCAGTCCTTCAAAGCCTTTGCAAATTGCTGCTAAGATGACGTTAGGATGTTAACATGGAATATTTGATACTTATTGGTGGTGTGCTGTCCTGTCTTTAGAACAAGCTGCCTTCTATTGGGTCAGGCCATTGGTGCTCCGAGCTCAGTACTTTTAACACTGACTGAGTGCATTATCACTGCAGGGTTTCAGAGAGTGATCTTTTCCAGCCTTTCTTGGGATCTGGGACCTGCATTGAAAACCATTGCACTTCCCTCAGAAATACAAATAATGTAAAGTTATGATGGAAGCAAAAAAACAAACAAACAATCAGTCTGCCAGAGTAATATCTTCACAATTCCAATATTATGCCATATTGCATGAAGTTGAGAATGTTTACTTGAGATTCACTGAGAAGCTAGATCTCTGGAATGCCACAGAATCATTATACCAGTTACTTCTGTTTGGAGAAGAACGTGATATTTAGCATTTTAAAACTGTTAACTGGCTTTAGTAGCAGTGGTTTTGCTATACAAAAATGCTTTTTGGTTAATTGAGTTGCTTAACGCAGCCTGTTCTGTGTATATGTTCACTGTTTTCTCACTGAAAAATTAATGGAACTGTATCATTTGTCTTCTGTTACTGCTGTTAAAATGTTTTAAAATATGTTTCCTGCCAATTGCAGTCGTTCCACTGCCCTTCTCCGAAGAAAATGTCTTTTAAAAAAATGGATCCTAGCTGCACAATAGGGTTATATTGTCCAAATGTGCAAGGCTTTGAAAGAGCTTCTGAAGAAATAACTAAGGTAAGCATCTTCTTGGTGAAACTGAAACTTCATCTTGCTTTTTTTTCCTGGAAATTGTTTTAAATTCTGTTTATCTGTTTTTAATAAGAAATGTCTCCTGGCCTTGAGCCCCTGTTATAAATTGGCAAAAAGAAATATGTAAACTTCTCAGCAGTTTGCTGATCCAATTTCATCACTGCAAATGGCTGGTAAAATCTGCAGAATAGAAAATAAATATCTTAAGTAGATGATTCAGTAATAACATCCACAGAGAGGATTTGCAACAAATAGATATATAAAAATGTGAGAGAATTGCTTCTTTTTCCTTTTGAAACCCAGCTGTACCTTGGAATACATTTTTGGGGCATGGGTAGGAAATCACTGATGGAGTTTAGTTATAGTGCTGTAGAGTAAATGATCTTACAAGACATGCATATAAGACTATTGCCAAAGTTAACTGATGTCTTGAGACTATATATCTGCAGTAATCCCTCTCCCCAACACCAGAGATATATATCAAAAAAACAAGTACAGGATTATACCACTAGGTGGCAGCATTTAAACGAAAATATTTCTGCAGAAGCCCTATTCTGGTTGCTGGATTACCTTATAGGCAAAGGAGAATCTTGAGGTAATCTATTCCTTGGGGATGATTTTAACTGGAAATAATGAAATCAAACTAAATAGTGCATTATAACTCGTTAGTGTTAAGTGTGTTTGTTACACTTACAGATAAAATATGATCATTATGTCAGTACCGTTTATGTTCACAATGAAAGTAGGTACAGTCCTAGATCCAAGTAAACATAGACTTATTTATTACAATTGATCTCAAGGCAAGAAAAGGTAACAAAACGGATACATTGAATACATGAGAAGGAAACAGCTACTCTGTTCCTCGATAAAATACTTCATTTTCTCCTTATTGCTCATGCTTGCTCCCATCTACTCATCTGTTCATTTTCATCAAGTTGTCATAAAGATTTACTTTGCTCAAAAGCACTGTAGACATTCAAATGTCATTCAGCCAGGATGATTTAATGAGCTTTTGTCTGGGAGTGGCATTTTTGGTTTTCATGGTTACCAATCCTTTCAACACTCTGAGCTGCTAGGCTTTAAGGAGTACAATTTGGAAAGTCCAAATAATAGTAACATTTTAGGAAGAATTGGTGTATAATAATCAATACCCATTTATCTCAGTTTTATGTCTTTAGACTTTTAGTAGTTGAAACTGCCTTTTTACGCATTCAGGAATGTGGGAAATTAGAAATTTTAAACAGTCCTTTCTTGGGCTACAATTCCCAAATTTACCAGCCAACCAGCTGGCCCAGTTTATAGTTCAAAAAAGTAGCATGTCTAAACTCTGTTGAGGGAGTGAAATTTGTTCATGCCTTCAAACTGAAATAAAGTGACGTTTATGCTGTAGATGGTCATCTTCAAAAGTGCTTTTGGAAGTAGGGAAGCTGAAATAGTGAGTTGCCTCAGGCCAGAAGGTTCATCACTGCCATTTAAATTAGGGGCTTCCTGACTCAGAGACCACACTGGTAGCCACCAACTATAGCAGCTCTCAGAGCCATAGATGGAAGAATTTGCACAGCAGAAGAAAGAAGCAATCAACATTACTTTATTAAAGGGGAATCATCATGCTGGTTCTAGTTTTATTATAATATTTGGCATGTGTATGGTTCTAGAAGAATCATTCTGTGTATACAAATACTACATCAGAAACCAGCCCTTACATTATTAACAAGGAATCTTCCTTATAATTGTCTTCCATGATAGAAAAGGTATTCTAGTTGGGGCACATAGCCATATATTTGAAACCTTGTTTTTGAAATGGTGCTGGCAATGAAATCATATGCGTACATGGACAAAGGCTACACAGTCTTTGTCCATGTAAGCATATGATTTCATTGCATATGAATCTTGTATGTATCATTGTGTATTAAAATGTTCTAGTAAGTATATGGAAACTGACCAGACAGTGTTTAAAAAATCAGACCAAGGTTCAACAGGGCATCCATTTGATAAATGGGTTTCAACCTGCCGTAGACTGCACAGCTCTTACATCATCTTTTTGTGTAGTAATTTTATCTCACATGTAGGAGGAATGAAGAATTGATGTAACTTATGCCATGAATGAACTGTTTTGTGGCAAGAGATTTGTCCTTCAAAATTGTCTTAAATTCCCTTGACATTTAGCATTTAGAGCAGGATTGGGCAAAGTATGGCCTGTTAGATGTTTTTGTGTTGCAACTCACAGCAGCCCTAGATTGCCTAACCAAATGTGAGGAATGCTGGCAGTCACAGTCCAACATCTGGAGAACTACACTTTGCCTGCCCTTGAGTTAGAGGATGGAGTAGTTAATTCTAAGAAATGGAAGCCTTGTGTCCTTGGATTATATGCTGTTGTTTTGAAACCACAGGAGTGATGACCTTTGAGAGTCACATATGTATATATATTTAATCTGTTAAAGGAAAAAATACTGAGGAAGTGAGTGAGCCATTTTTGCTTGGTGATGATGGCTGTCATGTTGTAAGATACCTGTCAATTAGGAAGAGCAGGCCTGCCAGTTAATTTCACAGGCTACCAAACAGCCATCAGAGTGCCATGAACTTCTGTCAACTGATCTGGACTACACTAATCCAATAGTCAAATGATAAAAAGGCTGCATTCGATTATCTCATCCCCTGAGATCTATTGCCCTATGTCACCTTCTTAAAATTTTCCCTTACCAAATTATTGTCCTTTTTCTACCTCTTCTCTGCTTATCATTGATTGTTTCTCAGTTCTTCTTCCCTTTCACAGTACTACCATATTTTGATTAAATTTGATTAAAGTTGGCTGGATAGAATATAGTGTAAAAGTGCCAAGCTCAATGGAAATTGTAGTTCAAGTATTACTCCAAACAAGATTTTCTAGGACCCAATTGTTGTTGTTGCTGCTTAACCAGTCCTCATGTACTTTGTCTGTAGACTAATGTAGCTTTATAATATGGTACTATGTGTAATTTAGATGATCCAAGTTGTAACAAGCCAAACAGCTGATGTGGTATAAGTATGCTCTAAGCCAGAAAATTCCTGATTCAGATTTCACCTTGGCCAAGAACTTGCTACACTCAAGATGTTATGAGAAAAAGCTGACAGGATACAAAGTGATTTGTTGATCTTTCTGTTGAGCTTATGGTATAATGTCTGAAATGGTGACTTACGCATTTCTGCTGTGCAAACATGTGGATGTTCTAAGCACAGGTCTAGCATGCACACTTATCTGCTAGGGAGATGTATGAGATGTGGAATTGACAGGTATGCCAGAAATGCAAAAAGAAGATGGAATGGCATGATTTGTGTCTTGTATGCAATGTTTTCTCTTTAAAGTTAAAAATAATTGCTCTGTTTACAAGTATGAACAATTCAAGTTTAGTCTTCTAATCAATGTTTTCCCTTTAATATTGTGTTTCACTATAGATTCTGAAAACTTCATCTAAAGAGAAATATCCCTTATTTACTTTTGTAAATGGACATTCTAAAGACTATGATTTTGCAGTGAGTCCAGTCCAGGAAGAGAGAGCCCTATTCTCTGAGGATGAAAACAAAAAGTTGAAACGTTTTAGTACTGAGGACTTTGTTTTGCTGTGAGGACACTTTTATTTATTCATTTAAAATGGTTTATGCTTCTTCTTTTTACCTTTTTAGATTTTTTAACATAGCTTAACAGCAGGATAAAAGTTAATGAATAAAACATGAACAAAAACAGAATAGGTAGGAATAAAGTAACAGAATGACCATGAATTATCAGTTTTCTCAAATATATTTTTACCTTTTTTCTGAATCCCAGCTGAGACAGAAAATAAGCCCCCTCCTTGGGATATTGTTCCACGGTATAGGGGCTGCAGCACAAAACACTCTGCTTTGCATAGGCACCCCAAATACTTCAAAGCCTCTGACAGTGATACAGGTCAAATCTTTCAAGATGGTGTCCACCAATCATATCTGTCAGTAGTGAGTAGTATTAGAGATATGAAACCAAGCTATCATGAACTCTGTGATATACTACACTGTATTGCCTGATGGAGAGGAAGAAAGATTGAATAAGTCAAAGGAAGTCCATCTCCTACTCTATTTCAACATCTGTATCAAGCAGCACAGTTTATGACATCAGTGTTTTATAGATTAATTGTTGTTTAAATGTTTGTTATTTGACTTATCAGTTGAAAAATTCCTAAAGCTGTTTACGGTGGGGACCAAAAACATCATAATAGATACGTTTTGTTTAAAAGACAAAGTGGCATAATTAGTGAAAGAATTAAAATCAGTAGTTCTAAAGCCTGAGGAAACAACAAAATTTTCACCTGATGTTCAAAAGATAATTCCTAGACAGATAGTTCCACAGTCACAGAGGAAAAAGAAGAACTTTTGGAAGATGTTAAAGCAGCAAGACATGCTCTTCCAGATCTACACTGGATTGGTGATGGGGACCAGGTAATGATGTTGATCAGGTTTACCAATGCATACTCATTTTTTGAAAAGGGTTGTGAGACCTGATAGCAGCTCCGATACACCTGCTTTATGCACTAGAACCACCATTGACCAGAACCATCACATAGCAGCAAAAGAGGAACCGCCCAACATTGCGAGCACAGAAATTACAGTCCACTTGGCAAAAGGATTGACTCTCCTTTGCTTGATGTCATTAAGTCTGGACATATTGCCTTTGCTCATGAAAATACCCAAGGTTTCCTGATGCTTGCATGCCCTTGTGGCTTAGGAAGCCACCTCCACGGTGTTGGTTGGTCGTTGTCTTCATTTTGTACTTCAGCTCTGCAGGAGATAGTTCTGTTTGTAGCTGTTATGCAAGTGTTGAACAGCTAAGTTGCATTACTAAGCTGACCTGTACTGAGGTCAATATAGTCCCTGAAGCAATACTGTCAGAGTATGTGAAACTCTGGATTATCTGTGTGTTCTGAGATTTAATGATGATAATCATATTTGTGGTCTTTATATATATATATGCAGAACTAGTTACAGCAGATGACTTTAATCCAGTAGTTGTTTTTGACAAGGCCATCCTGTGTACTTCATCTGCTGCAGCAGTTCCGATATATTGGCAGAATTCTAAGAGAACAACATCCCTTCAAAAATACATGGACAAGTGACACGTGTTCTTAAATTTTTAAAATTTTGCAATGTAAGTTCTAGCTTAAAAATAATTTTCTTTTGTAAATGTCTAAATTATTTTTAATGAAATGTTGTACTTGTAAAATAAGATTGTCATTTTGATACGGAAGAATTTTGATGTGCCAGACTTGATCTCTCAGATGTTTTATGGAATACTCTGTAATCTCTTACCATTTGGTATCCAGATCGATTCCTGACAATGAATTGATTCCTTCATCTGTTACTTAATTTCTTGTTTAGGTTCAGTTTTTATTTTATATTGTTGGTAATACCTGAAAAAGTAACAGTGGCACAGTTGTACACTGGAATATGATTCAATCTGGCAGGTTATCATTCAGCCCAGTTAAGGGAGCTAGATGAGTGAAGTAGCCTATATGACTAGTTTGCAATTTGGATTAAAATGTTTTGAGAAAAAATATTTAGGATGTCACTTTGTTTTTAACTTAGTCTTAATGTGGACCGAGAGCCAGACAATAAAAATATTAGTGTTACTCTTCCTGAACCCCCATAATGTTTGATAATGTAATTATGAAGTGCCAGTCTTGCAGTGCGTCTTGCTTGGATGTATCTCTGCTTTTTAATGGTAATACTGATGCAATTATGTAAGCAGAGCAGTGAGTTAAGGTGCTGCTTAGCAATACGATCTTATAATGACTACTCATTAAGATCGTAGTTCAACCTTAATAGGAAGAGGTAATACAGTATTGGCTTTCCATGCCATTTTAAAGGATATGCTACTAATATTAGATCACAACCAATCATAGAACAAGAAAAAACAATTATTAGGTGGGAGCTGTGTTTTGTTTCCTTTCTGCAAATATAATTTCAGTGCCTATAATCTTAACAGCAGAGCACTTAAATCAAACCTGTAACTGTGAGGTAAGATAAGGAGAAGACAGCAAATAGACATAGGAATGATACTCTGGTGGTGTGGTATTTCTAGACACTGTTAATGTAGAGGTACAAATTGCTTAACATATTGATTTCCAACATCAGGCTTAATTTCAGCATAGCATATTATAAAATGTCCATAGATAGTGAGTGCTCCAGTCTTCATTTTTTAAAGCCTATTTTTTTAGCAGCGATGATTACATTGTACTACATAGAAAACAAGCTATGCAAAATAATCTGGTTCTTATCATGAACCAACCTGAACATTCTGCTATAGATATGTAACTGAATAAATAACTTATCTTTTTCAAACACTATTTAAGATGAAAGGATAGAAACCTTGTTTGGACATTTGTCTGAATGCACATATGGCTAAAACTGGGGTCGAAAAAGATGTCCTTGAAGCCCCAGTTCCCAATCCCCCTCAGCATACAAATTTAAGTTAGACCTTCATGTGTTGAGCAGGAGGCTGGATGCTTACAGAAAGATACTATTAAGGACATTTCGGAAATAATGCAGGCAATCCCTTGTATGCTTATGGAGGAGAAAGTTGGGAATGATGGGATTTGATGTATCTCTTTTGTATTTTGTTTAAACAATCTTTACATTAGAATCTAATGTAGTAAATATACTAAAACTACTGCAATATTTCTCTGGACCAACAAAACCTAGGACTTTCCCATGAACAAATGGTAGTTATTCCATTACGATTACAGTGTAACTTGCCTGATAACACCTTCCAGCCCAGTTTAATGTTTTTGATGTAATTTATTCATACTGCTCCCACAAGTGTGGAAACTCAGTTTCGTTGGAAAAAGATGATCTACCCAGACAGACATCACAGTGTATTCTTGCTTTCATCCTAGGTTATTTGTTCAAATTATTTATAGTCCACCTTCTATCATAAAAGATAACAATGTGGTCTACAAGATAGATCCAATACAATAAAAACAACAAAACACATAACAAACACTCCGGAATTCCATAAAGCTATTACTGAATTTCAGTGCCCAGGAACATTATGCTGGAATATGTAACTCTTTACTAATGGGTGGAATGCTTCTGCTACAGGATGTAGTGGAAGACCTTTCCATAATATTGTGGTCACTGCAAAACAGATTCTCCCTTGAGTCACTTTAAAATGTAATCTCCAACAGATGTGGCATGACTTGAAGGGCCTCTGCTAAACTTAGCGAGGAGGCTGGTCTGTACAGAAGGCAGTCTTCCCAAGCTACTCAAGGTCTTACAAATCAACAGCAGAACCTTAAACTCTGCTCAGGAATGATAGACAGCCAGTACCTCTAACTCATTTGGAAAGTGTTCTTATTCCTAAAGGTCTGTGTTACAGTGGTGACAAGTTAAATTACTAAATTACTATAAATTAATGTTTTTCAGTAACTACAGGGGACTTTAATTTGAAACCATGTTAATTACATGGTGATTCTCGTTACCTCCGCTGCATTGTCTCCCTGAAATCTCTGCAATTAATTTGTGTCATTACTGTTGCTGCTGCTACTGCTTTCAAACACAAACAGTCCTTGCATTCGTTATCACACTTCCAGCAGTAGCCTGTTTCTTTAAAGGCACCTTTACAAATCAACACCTGACTTTAGTTTTTTAACATAGTGTGTTGAATAAAGATGCTGACACAGATGAGATTAAAATGACCAGAATGTTATTGAGAAACATGGGTAATGTAGCTAAAACGTCTGCTACAAGTACAGGAGGGAGCTCTCTCAATTATCTTCCCAGTGGGACTATCCAGTTTTGGTTTGTCATGAATGTCTACATAAAGGCATCTTTCTTGGTTATGATAGATGCCCACTTATTTTTACCATGACTGCTCTCTCTCTCTCAGAGATAGAGAATCAGATTCTTAGGTATGGGTTATAGCCAACCTTAATCTAAAAGAGGGGTGGGCAATTTGTGGCCCTCCAGATGTTGCTAAAGTGTAACTCCCTTATCATTATGCTGGATAAGACTGACAGGCTATGCAGTCCAACATCACCTGGAGTGCCACAGGATACTACCGTTTCAAAATTTAACTCAGAAAATGCAGAAAATGGATATATGAAATGACTCCTATACGAAATGACTGGTTCAATAAATGTACTTTCTAAGGGAGATTCTGTCCAGCTTCCTAGTTTGTATTTCATCTGCATTTTATACCCTGAACAGCCTGTGTTCTGTGAATGTCAGCAAAGGGTAGAGTTTTAAAATCCTTGCTATAACTTAGAAAATCTTTCCAGCCAAGTCTAGCCCTCTACTCTGCCTGACTCATGAACTTCCTTATGTAGCTAAGAAAACATCTAGTCCCATATTGTTGGAAAATTCAGGCATTCTCTCTCTTTCCTCTTGTTTTAGGGCAAGTGGGGCTTAGCTAGCATAGAGTTTCTTCTTTCTTGTACATGTCAAAGCCTTCTGCCTTCTCACCTAAAGCCTCAGCCTTGCTCTTTGTGTTATCTAAATGCATGGCTATGGTAACCAGATGACCAGACCATGTGACCCAGGATAGGCGCTGGGGTGGTTGGCCTTACGTAAAAGACCACACTTCTCAGACCTCTCTCTTTGCCATTTTGCTTCTACTTCCTTCACTCTGACCATGCTTTGCCTCTCCACCAAGAAGATGGTGAGTTAAGAATGAAGCTACTATCTTACCTAATCTATTTGTTAGCTAGTTAGGATCTAGGCTCTCCAATGCGTATGTAATTGTAAAATTCGTTAGTAAACTTTTCATAAGTTTGTAACCTGAAACTGCCTGCCTTGTTTTGCTTTCTAAGCCAATCTCAGTTCAGAGAAGCCATACAGAGATTGGGACATGCTTTTCCTGTTACTCAGCTAAAAGAAGACTGATTCCGAACAGTTTTAGCTTTCATAGAATTTTTTCCCAAGGGACTAACATCCTGGAAGACTCTTAACTCCCAACATATAGCATGTCTCGAATGATGAACTAGCATATTGGTGGCTGTGCTCATTCCCATGGGCCCAAAATATTAGCCCACCTCAATCTTTCTCTGAGAGAAAAATATAGCACATATCCATCTGATGCATGAAAACAGTAAATTGGATCTGTATTTAGTATTGGTAGCAGCCATGAAAGAACTAGGTCCTCAAATATAAAGATGTATTCTACAAAGTCAGAATCATTCAGGCTATAGTATTTGAGGTTTCTATGTATGGGCGTGAAAGCTGGGCAGTGAAGAAAACTAGTAGGAAAAGAACCAAGATATTTGAAATGTTGTACTGGAGGAAGATTCTGTGGATTCTGTGGACTGCTGAAAAGACAAATGAATAGGTCTTAGAACAAATCAAGACTGAACTCTCACCAAAACCTACTAAACTGAGATTGTCATACTTTGGACAATTTGTGAAACTGCTTGACTCATTGGAAAAAACAGTAAAGCTTGGTGAAGTGGAAGGCAGTAGAAGAGAGAGAAACTGCACTACAGTGTGGATTGATAAGATGAATGGGGACCTGGGCATGGCAGTTGATGACCTGAGTTCTTCATTCATAGGGTCACCACAAGTTGAAGTTGACTTGGCAGCAAATAACAAGCAACAGCAAATTGTGAAGTAAAACTCTTGTGACATAAGCCCATGTCCCCATTCTCTGCTGTGGCAGGTGTTGCCCAGGGCAAGGCCAAAGTTTTTGCTGCCTGAGGCAAAAGAAACAGTGATGCTCTTCCCACTCCCCCAAAGCTAGCTGACTATGGTGGCATCTGTGATGAACCCTGGGGGGGCATAGCAACTGAGCCACCCTAGCAACCAAGAGGATTTAAATAGATTGGTTGTTGACTACTGAACCCAGACTAGCCAAAGGGAAGGGTTAGGTGGGGGGAGTGAGCCTAACTGAAAAACAATTAAAACTGAGGCCCTTTCCGCGCCGGGCTATTAAAACGGTGCAGAGCGACCTCCAACAGAGGTCTTCTGCACCATAGAGTGGACTGGGGCAGACTACTTTTTGTAGTTCCATACCTCAGTCCACTCCAGAGCAACTGGAACTGGTCATGCGGCATGCTTTTTAAAGGTTTTAGAGGTTTTTAAAAGCACGGAGCTTGCGACTCCGTGTCACTCCGTCACCGCGCTCCGGTGCAGATTTACAGGCATGCGCAAGTGTGTGCCTGCAGATCTGCCAGGGGAGGGCTTTAGACTGGCGAGCTTCTCCGGTTGGTGGAGAGCCTCCACCGACTGGAAGCTGCCATTTTGGATGCCGGAGCGGTGTGGAGCGATGAGCTCGCACTGCTCCTCGTCCCAACGGACTCACCCGGACAGAGAAGAAAGCCGGTGAGTCCCGTTTTTGCTCGTTTATTTTCACACATGCAGAAAGGGCCTGAGTTGGAGGGGAGAACAAGACCTGGAGGGGGGGAGGTCCATCTGGGTTTTGATGAGAGAAGAGGGGAAGAGAGAGAGTGTGTGAAAGAGCTGGAGAGTGCTGAGTTACAGAGAAAAGTGTTTTGATGTTTGCTAATCTTTAATTTGCCAATTACCTTCTCCATTGTCAGTTTGTTCAATAAAGAATTTATTATATTTTTGTAAAGAGCAGCCTGCATAAAGTGCCTCTTTGATCTGGAGCAGTTATACATGCTACCACTAGTGACACAGTCATTGGGATAACCTCAAATATACTTTGCCCTATATCTATAAGGGTGCGGATTTAGGGAAAGCAGTAGAGATAGATATAAGGGTGGGGAGGGAGCCAGAGGATGGCAAATATATCGAAGGGTGCTGCTTCTCTAGGAAGGGGGAATTCAAAGCAGACCTGAATTGTCATAGAGCCTGGCTAGCCCAGATCTCCTGGTTTTGACAGCATCTTCCATCATAGCTAAACACAACAATCTAGCTTGGGGAAAGGAGATGCCCTGCATGGCATCACATCTTTACTCTCACCACCACTCCCTGCCCTGACATATGTAATTTCAGGCAGTTCCCTCACTTTAGCTAATAATAGTGGAGCCAATATTCTTCCAGCATGTATTGAAAGTGACTTCTCTATGTAGTCCAATGGCTGCAAGCTTTGAAGACCCCTTTAGAGATGCATTGCAAGGTGCTAAATGAGTCTGGCACCCTTCCCCCGCGTCCACATGACGTATTGTGCCATATAGTTCTTAACCTCCGCACTTCTGACCAGTTTGCAGAAACTAAAATCAGAGAAGTCAGCAAATCCAGTATTTCAACATTAGATTTTAGGCCAAGATGAACAACAAATATTTTTAGGTCAAGTATGCACAACTTGTGGACATCTAAGCTATTGGATTTCAGCTTGCATCTGGCCTTTACAGCAACAGCCAGTGGTGAGGGAGGATGGGAGATGCAGTCCAAGAACATCTGTAGGACCAGACATTCTCTACTCCTATTAGAGGGCAGCCTTTGCAGAACAAATCTACAAATACACTTCAAAAAGTGTATTCAAGTAGAGCCCAGTTTCTACCCAGCATGGGGTGTTATGGGAACATTCTTGCGTTGAATGAGAAATTTACAACTCTCCCTGAGCCTTGATGAAGCAGATCCCAATTCTTCTAATGTAGGCAATTGGTTTAGTCCACTGATTCTTAACCTTTTCTCTACTGGGGACCACTCTGCAAATATAATTTTTTGCCAGGGACCCCCAAGACTTAACTCAAAATTTAAATACTTGAATATTTATTAAACATTTTCAATTATTTATTTAGTTTATTAAAGGCTTCTGGAGACTAGGATTCAAATCTCTGCTCAGATAATAGGTGACCTTGGGAAAGTCACATTCTCTCAGAGGAAGAAAAAAATCTTGGCAAAAACTGTTATAGATTTATTTTAGGGTTGCTGTAAGTCAGAAGTGACTTGAAGGCACACAACAACACAGTGATGCTGATATGGGAGGTTTCTTCTAGCTATGATGTCTCTCCTTTTTGAAAATTGACTTATGCAAACCTATCATGGGGATTTTCTTGGCAAGATTTCCTGTTTTACCTTTCTTTGAGGCTAAGAGAATTGACTTGCCTGAGGTCACCCAGTAGGTTTCCGTGGCTGAGAGGGGATTCAAACCCTGGTCTCCAGAGTCACAGTTTGGGTGTGTGCACATGCCTGCTGCCATGTCCCTTTTGTCAGGGATGCGGCAATGTGTGTGTGTGTGTGCCCAAACTGCTCCATCATTTGCAAAGGAGGGAGCAATTTCAGCACCCACAACCACCTGCCCCCATTGCCACATCCCTGTTGCTGTTGGTGTCCAGCAGTAGGGCTCTGTGGACCCCCAGGGGTTCCCAGACCCTAGGTTAAGAAACACTGGTTTAGTCAATCTGAAAGCCAAATTGATTATACCCAAAGATAACAGGTATAGGTTGGACTTTATCACCCCATTTGCAGAACTTTGAATTAAGTTGAGCATTCCATTTACTTCTGCACCCATTCCAGCATGTTGGCAAAGCAAGCCTTGAATTGCATCAGTGGATGTTTTCAGGGCAAAGAATTGCAAACAATAGCACGGTAAAAATCCCACTCCAGGCACACAGAGTTCTCTAGACTCAATAATTTAAACAACAAAATGTTATTTGCTCATACTAATGCAAATTCTTGGGTTAATAGGAGCATGGTCATAATTTTCTCCATTCCATTGCTGGGAGAAAGTTACTTGTGTGATGTTAAACAAAGAACAGTAGGCTTTGATTCAATCTCCCCCTTTTATTTTTTGGAAAAGAAAAATGGGATTAAGCAATAGCAGAGCAATTTTAATTGTAATTATGGTACTTTACTAAGATCATTTGTGTTCTGTTTTTAGGGACAGGGTCACATAAAGCATCAGGAATGTACAACATGACCCCTTGTTCTGAGGATTTTTGTCAGCCCTACATGAAAGAGAGCTTGTGCTGGGATGCTCCATGCAGAGGCTGTTCTCTGTTTAGCCTATATATACAGAGATGCATGAATATTTGATTAATGAGTCATGGTCTCTGGAGAAATTTAATAACTGTACTGCTATACAAAGCCAGCTCCTCTACTGTTAACACAGCTGCCAAGGGTGCCTGTGACACTGAAGGCCTTTCGAGATCTAATTGTATGCTGGGAAGTAAATTCCTTCTTTACAAGGGGAGACATTATTCACTCACCAGTGTTTTGAACTTCTGCAAGCTCACTTTACTGGATCTGATTTGGAAAGAGTTTTTTTTTTTCCCCTCTGTGGAAACAATTTGTAGTATGATGGGACCTATAAGAAGTTGGGTGGGGGAGATGTTTTTGCTTTACAAAAACTGATAGGAAGGCCAGGTTACAGATGGATGGCCAGGATCCATCAGGGTTGTTCCCTGTTTCCATCAGTGGAACTAAGAGGAGTGGATTTCCTCCAGCCTCTGCGTGTCTTCATGAACCACTTTAGAGGGCTGCAGAGGGAGCAGATGAGGATCATGTTGGATAACTAAATGCCCGTTACTGTGGAGGTGGGTTTAGGTCAAGGGTGGGCGAAGTGTGGCCTGTGGGATACAGGAAGCCCTTGAGACCTCCAAGTGTGGTCACTGAAGTCCACCAAAACCCTCAGGCCCCCTTTTATATTTGTGTCAGAAATGTACCAATTGTCAGAAATCTCTCCCTGCTGAGCCACAGCCAGAAAGGGAGGAGGGAGGTCAAGAATACTTCCAGGGAGTGTCCGAATATACCAAACACCAGGAAAACACAAGGTCAAAGTCCAGTCCAAAGATTCAGGAGGCAGAGATCTGTCCGGAGGGTTTCAGGGAGCAGAAGACATGAAGGTCATGAGGGCTTGCTAGCAATTTGCTGCAAGCAAAGAGCAGCCACGCTAGCAGCCTTAAATAGCCACTGTGAGCAAGTGCTGTTTGTTATTGTTTCCTCAACCTAGTCCTTCTTCTGAGCAGCCCGTTTCAGCCTTCTTCGTGATTGAGGGCTGATGGGCACAGGCGGCTGCCATTCCTCTGCATCACTGCTGGTTCCCTCTCCATCATAAGCTGGCTGGGGCAACTCTGTCTCTATTTGACCTTCCAGTGCAGGGGATGTTTGCAGGTTGACTTGCTCACTCACTGGCCCAGTCCTTGACACAGTCAGTTGCTCCTTGATCTCAGAGGCATCATCTATCCCACTCACTGGTTCGGTCCCATGCACAATCAGTTGCTTCTCAATCACAGCATCATCATCTATCACACCAATATCCAGTGGAGCTGTTGGAACAAGGGAGTCATGTGCTGTATGCAACCTGCTCCAGTCAGTAGTCTGGTGTCGTGCCCTTCTTCCAGAACATAGACTCTGACTCAGAGTCTGAAACAGAGGAAGTGCCAGAAGCTGAAACGGGGCATGCCAGGACCTGCTGTACAAGAAGAGGTTACAGTGCAACAAAAAGAACAAGGGGCAGTGCTAGCTCCAGCAAGTGCAGAGAGCCCTGCCTCTTCAGATACAGAAGATAATTTACCAGTATGCACCTTTATCAACTGCAGACAACAAAGAGAACAACAATTTCTTGATTCCAGAGAATATATAACCACCAACAATTACTTGGGCAACAGCTGTGTTAGGCTGCTGACCTATATAGTTGCTGCCCTTCCCTTCCAGGAGTTGCCAGTGCTTATCTGACCTTCCACCCTGTTGGATATCTTGCTGAACTCCATGTCTGTTTCTGTTATCCTGACTGACTTTGGACTTGCTTGCCTTCGAATTCTGTTTGACTTTATTTATGGCCTTGTGCTTACTGCCTAAAAGTAAGTAACAAGGGGGAGCTATTCAATTTGTTTTGTTTGCATTATCAGCTGAGCTGCTCTGACTGAGATAGGACATTTGGCTGCAGCTGTTTGACCCAACTGAAGTGTCTGGTCAGTTTTCAAAGGCAGCCCCACATTAAATGAAATACAATAATCCAAACAGGATGTAACTAAAATATGAGTCACTGTGGACAGATCAGACATTTGAAGAAATGTGAACTTGACATTGAAGTCAGTTTGAACCTGAATCTTTTAGTATTATAACACACAGCAGAAAATGGGCTTCTGGGAAGTAAGAAGAGGAAAATGTTGGGTGGCCATGGGTCCTAATTTATACAGGAGAGTCCTTTACGTGTATGACTGATAAAGGACATTCTTCTGCTGGAAGGTATTTAATCTTTGAAATCTATTTTAAAGAGTGTGAGGAGGGAAAGCAGAGGCCTGGAGGTTGTCTAGGAACTATGATCACATGGACAGCAAAGTGAGCAGATCATGAGGGGCATGTTCACACTGCACAAATATAGTGTTTTAACTGCCAAGGTTCTGTCATATGCCACCCTGAGATTTTTGAATAGGATATATATATTAACAACAACAATAATATAAAATGAGAAAAATTATCCCAAGAGATGGTCATATACATAACTAGATGTACAAGCTTCTTTCATCATTATACCCTTCAAGAGGATTCATTGATGACAGAGGGTCCATTCACACTACCCAACTATTGTGCTGCATTCCACTTTAACTGCCATGGCACCATCCTATGGAATCCTGGGATTAGCAGTTCTTTTGGGGGGATATTTAGAATTCTTAGCCAGAGAACTCTAAGGCTTCATCAGACTACAAATCCTACAATTCCATATGAAGCAGCCAGGACAATTCAAGTGGAATCATAGTGCTCTAACTGTGTAGTCCAAATGGGCTCCTGCATACACACTGAGGGTGCAATGTGTTATATTTAAATTTTCTTAACAGTGTCTACACTTGTATCTATATGCCATATTAACATATGGAAAATTTATGTAAATCTGTACGCACTTTTGTCCTCTTTTTCTCCCCAGTGCATAAGTGGCCACTAGCAATATCCTGACCTCCACATGAAAATGTGTGTTTTAAAAACCAGATTCCTTTGTGCAAATTTTTCATTTAAGGGGAAATCTTTTTCCTTTTCTAAAATATTTCAGGGAGGACATTTTAATTAGATTAGAAAATTTCTCAGACTAGAGTCTAAGAAAATATATTTCTCAGACTAGAGAAAATATCTATATATATATTTCTCTAGTCTGAATCTCCAGAACCAGATACCTTTCTTTTATAAATTGGAGTGGACCACATGCAAACCATAGCCTACATGTGCTACCGCCCTTTTTTTTAAAAGGAAGCCCCCAAACACAGAGAAATGTACTCTAGGAACCATTTTTTTCCCTTTAAAACAGGTCACTTGGCCTCCATGTGTCAAGTTTTTTTAAGAAAGTTCATATGATTTCTTTCAACTTGCAATTTCACCTTTTGGTGGTGGTAAGGTGTGTAGGGGTGGGGTGGGGTTAGCCTCTGACAGGCCAGGGGAGGGACCATTCATGCTACACAGTTATAGCATTGTTATTTCACTTCAACTGCCGTAGTTCCATACTATGGAATCCTGGGATTTACTGTTTCGTGAGGTACTCCAGCTCTCTGGCTAAGAATTCTAAATTGTTATTGTGTGGCATCAACTCCTTTTTGACTTATAGTGACCCTAAAGTGACCCTATCATGGGGTTTTCTGGGGCTGAGAGTGTGAGACATGCCCAAAGTCACTCAGTCGGTTTCCCGGGTTGAGCAGAGAATCAAACCCTGGTCTCTATAGAGT
Organism: Ctenosaura bakeri; assembly: GCA_948474755.1. Taxonomy (NCBI): domain Eukaryota; kingdom Metazoa; phylum Chordata; class Lepidosauria; order Squamata; family Iguanidae; genus Ctenosaura; species Ctenosaura bakeri. Next base: position 96,316 of record CAOLHI010004445.1, on the reverse strand, counting down.
CATAGGCCATTTCTGCATGATGAAGCTCTTCCACATCATCTCGCTGCAGCCCTGGGTCCAGAAGGGAGTGCATCAGCAACGCTCCCCTCTGTACCCACTCCGTCCATGCGGAAGAGAACGTAATGGTGCCATGTCTTCCTTCTGCAGCGCAGACGGGCTTTTTCCATTGCTGTGCTGCAGAAGGAAGTGCCGCCAATGCACTTCCGCATCTTCCACATGGCCAGAAGTGATGGGAGCGCCATGCAATTGCTGGCGTGAAACAGATTTTTTCCATTTTGCAAAAACTACGCAAGCGCGATGCTCCGCAACATATGGCAGCGGGACGGCGATGACATCATGCGGAAGCGCGACCTGCTGACCGCTGCCATCTTGTGGCAAAAACGCAACAGCGACATCGTGTGGAAAGAGCCATAGTCCAGTGCTCAAATCACTAAACCACAATGGCTCTTTATGCCCCACTTAAACTGCAGGTCCCAGGGTTCCATGGAACCATGGCAATTAAAGCTGAATAAGAATGCTATAATTGTGCAGTGTGAATGGGTCTCCACTAAAGTTTCCCATTCTTTTATGCATGGCAGGGGGTTGGACTGGATGGCCTGTGTGGTCTCTTCCAACTCTACATTTCTATGATTCTATGATAATACAAACAATTTGGGCCTGAGCTGGTCGGTTACCAGCCTTCTATCTCTGGTTTGCTTACCCTCTAAACTGACCCTCAACATTTCATAGCTCATCTCATAGATCCTGAAAGTTAATGGGTCATCATCAGACAGCATTGTATTATATTTTTTTTCTTTTTTAAACAAGTGAGACACTTCTGTGTATCTAGGTAAGTATCTTGAGAATGTAGAGACCAATCCAGTATTGCAGGGCCACATTTAAGTGTAAGACATGCTATTAGGTCAACCAAGTTCAGTGTGAGAGGAAATTGTTAAGATAGGTGAAAAGAACTATTGCTGTGGTTATGCTTAAAATCATTCATCACTGACTTTCTAATTTTAAATTGGTGTTGCTCCTTTTTGGGCACAGATTGAATATCAAAGAAATATCACTACTCATTTGCCACCCTCCATTTTATTTCTAATATCTGTGAAAAGATCAGTTCTCTCACACACAGATAGATATTTTAGTGGTGTTACTTCAGTTAAACTGCTTGAAATAATGGGAAGAAATGTTTTTTAAAAAATGGGGAAAAAAGATAAATTTAGTGCAAGAGCTTTCGTGGGGAAGTTTTAACTGCAGCTCAGAATTATACATGCTATGCAGAATTTCCTGCAACCCCTTCTCCTTAGGGCCACAATGCATTACAGCGGACGTATAATGAAGCTGCTATAAAATCTCTGGTAATTAAGGGGGATTTGACAGTAATTGCAACAGTGAATCAACTTAATTATTACCTGCTTCAAAGAGAGCTAAACTGATGTTATAATCTAACCTTTCCTACTTTTAAAATGAGAGATTAAACAAGTATGTGTAGCATTTAAGAATTAAATCTGTTGAGATAGAATTCTATTAATATGCTTTTACACACGCGCGCGCACACACACACAGAGGATATATATATATATATATATATATCTGATCTGAGCAGCAGAGGTATTATCCAACAAACCACTCAAACATGGTGCATTTGTTCTTATATTAAGCTATTTGTCCCTGTCCCACATCTGTGATACAAGCCTTCTCCTTGGTTGTTAAAAGAGACACCCCATACAAAGCTCTCAGCTATAAAACTGTGTAGCATGTGCCATTTGGATTCCCTTAGCAGCCTTGCAAAGAAGGTAACATGGAAGGACAGTGTGTTTTCTGGACAAGTTTAAGCAAACAGTGATGAATATATCTTTAAAATATATTGTAAAACCATGCAAGCAGTAAAGATGCAACAGACCTGATATTTACCTTGCAGAAGCTATCATAATAGTCTTTTACAATTTTTCAAAAGCAATATGGGTCCAAAGAAAAGCCTTGTAACACTTCCAGATGAGGCTTGTACTATGCAAACATGTTATATTATAGATGAAATGAAACTGTGACTTCTTCTACTTGTACCCCTCTGTGTCTTTGTACTGCTTTTGTAATACTTCTTTTTTCTTTCTAAAAGCAAATGAAGGCTCTTGAAGATGGGGCAAAGTATTAGAAGGTGGCAGTATTTTTGGCTCTACTTCCCACTTCTCTGTCTTTCTGATTATCCTCCTGTCTTTCTTTGTTAAGATTCAAATGACATCTTGCCAATCACACAATGTTTGTGGGCATTTCCCCCACCTTTTCTGTAGTATTGCAAAAGAGTTGTTCCTCTTCCAAAGAAGAGGGTTGAGTCCTGTTAGTTACTCTAAACCAAAGGAGAGTCATTGGATCAATTGTTGAGTGGTGAGTCAACATGTAAGTAAATCCAATTGATTCAAGAATCTAGTTAGGACTAACAATAAGATTTAGACAAAGATTTTTTTTAAGCCTATATATTTGGCAGTTTCATGGATTGTTAGGATCAGAGTAAGTGTCCATATCCTCATTTTCCGCGGGGTTTTTCCACTTTCAAACCTATTTCTCTTCTTCCTTCCCCACCTCTTTTAATGTTTCAATTTTTAAAAAAAATTTCCAAATCTTTTTTGATAAACCAAAAGGCTTTTGTGCTGAACAGGATCAATCCTTTCCATTGTGTAGCTAGTGGCAAGGGGCAAAATGCAGCCATTGGCCTCCAAAGAAGAATTCTGCCCTGCAATGAAACTTTCCGTCAGTCCCCAACTTTCTGGTATTTTGGGAACTAAAACTTTATTTGAGCATTTAGAAATACAGTTTTGGCAGCCAAAGAAAAGGGATGGGCAAAGTCACCAAGAGCATATGGAAACAGCAAATATAATAATTCTAGTTGTGAACAATTTTCAGTGTCTTACTCCCTGAAATCTGGAGATTGAAGGAAAATTTATTTTGGGAGGCAAAATTTGTAATTGGAAAGGTAATACTGACCTCATGAGATCATATTCCACTATTAAAGGAACAGGGATTGCACATAGAAGCAGTTGGATTTCCTTTAGAAACCCTGGTGTATTGGAAGTATTATAGGTTCAGAGCAGAACTAGGCATGAGTGGGACAAATCATTGCTATGAGTTCCTACTGTAGGTGACAATGCAGCAGGGAAGTTTTGAAATGCTGCTCAGAACATGACAAAACAAATGAGGGATTCCCTTCCGCTGTACAACAGTAGTTTCCATCAGTATTTGAGAGAAATCTTGCAGTTGCACTCATGTTCTTTTAGCAGGATTCCCACTGGCACGACTGCCCACCATGTGATCAGAATGTTGGACCAGATAGGTCCTTGAACACCAAACATGGCTCTTATTTTGTTCTTTTGCATCAGGTCTTTGCACATCTCTCCATATATTGTTGGACTGCAACTTCTAGAGTACGCTGCTTAACATTAACGTTTGGAGGGCTGTGCCAGGGCAGGTTAAAGCATGCATATAACTCTCTTGTTGAAACAATTTGATTGGCTACTGGCCTGTTTCTGGACATAATTCAGTGTTCTGGTTATGACCTATGAAGTCTTATACAAGTGAGGTCCAGATTATTTAAAGCCTGTATCTCCCCATTTGAGTGTATCAAGTCTTACAATTTTCAAGGAAGAGCTTTCTGTCCATCCCACTGGACTCACAAGCAGTCTGGTGATGACAGAGGAGAAAACCTTCTCAGTGGCTGCTTCTAGCCTATTGAACTCCTTCCCAATGGAGACTCAGCTGGCAGTCTCTCTGCCCTCTTTTTGCTAGCAGGCAATGACTTTCTTATTCAAACAGCTTTTAACTGGTTGGGGTAGCTTGATGTGCAATGGGTGTCCTTTTTTCCTTCCTTTAATATATAGCATATATGTTTTGACTGTATTTGTTATATATTTTGACTGTATTTGTTTTAATTAATGTTTTAATTAGATTGACTGTTTAATGCTTTTAAAACCTTTGTATCATGTTCTTTTAGTCATTTTGTTTTGACTTAGATTTTTAAGCTGCTTTGGGTCCCATACTGGGAGAAAGGAAGGATATTTAATGGCAAACAACCAAACAACAACATAATTCTCACTCCTAAATTAGACATTTAGAGTTGTTTCTTCAAAAATTGTTGAAGAAAAATTTGGTATGTCCCTATAATAATTTAGCATTCATTAGATTAAAAAAAAATCACAAAAATTTAGTGGGGCATGGGATGTCCCTTTAGGTAGGGTAAGTTGTGAAGCAGGTATGGAAACTGTGCACATCTTCAGATGTTGTAGAATATTGTTTTGGCAGCATATATGTTAAAATTAGAATGAATCAGAGAAGATTAGCATGATTCCTGCATGAGGATGACATTCAATTCACAAAGCATTCCCTATGTTTTTAAGAACTATAGCCTTTCCTGGCCATGAGAAAAGGACAAATGAAAAATCAGTGGGACTCCCACGCCCTCCAACCCACAACCCATCCAAATGACCATCCATTTGTGGCTGGAAGACAGAAGCAAACAGCCCCATTGTCAGCTTTTAAGCTAGCATGGGCTTGCCAAAAGTAAGTTCTTGCATTTAAACACATTTTGTAATAAGTGGGCAGCAAGGCATGAATGCATAAAGTTATGTATACTTTTTTCACTATTTTTACTTTGAAGATATATTATCCTTTCCTATAACAAAATGGTTCTTCTTACTCCTAAGTGAATGTGTTTAATGTCAGGACAGAAAAAGAAAACTCCATTTTATTCCCATAGTCATGACTATGATTTAAGTGAGTTTAAAATGCAAAACTGCACATAGATTTTTTTTTTAAAAAAATCAGGCTTGGTGGTTTTATTGTTCCTATTTTGGTCTATTGTGTCAGTAATGTAGAAGCAGCTATAAAGCATGGAATGGTTGAGAGAGAAGAGAAATGTTAGCTTGGTGTTTCAAAACTGAAATAATACACTCGGCCTTCTAAACGTTGTATTTATATACCTTCAGGTTGACTCTGACTTGAGGAGAACCTCTCATGGGGTTTTCTTGGCAACCTTTATTCAAATGAGGTTTGCCATTGGCTTCCTCTGGGACTGAGAGTGTGACTTGCCCGAGATCACCCAGTGTGTTTCCATGGCTGAGTAGGGATTTGAATCTTAGGCCATTTCTGCACGGGGTGAGGGAATTGCCCCGTACCAGTACTTACTGGACTTCTTGGCTCCACGCTTGGGTCCAGGCTGGTCCAGAGCGGTGCGTGGCTGCCACTTCACACTGCTACGGGGATGAAAATGGCGGCTTCCGGTTGGTCGAGGCTCTCCACCAACCGCTGAAGCTCGCCAGCCTAAATCCTGCCCCTGGCAGATCGCAGGCTTGCACTGGTGTGAGCCTGGAAATCTGCACCAGAGCATGGGCATGGAGTGGCGCGCTCCGTGCTTTTGAAAGACCTGTTTCAAGCAGTCTTTCAAAAGCACACTGGACGACCACTTCGGGTCGTTCCGGAGCGGGCTGAGGTGCGGAACTACACTAAGTACGTCCGACCCAGTCTGCTCCCAGGAGCAGACGTCCTCCCTGGAGGATGCTCTGCATTGTTTCTTTAAGTCTGTCCGGAAATGACCTTAGTCTCCCAGTATCCTAATCCAGCAATAAAAAACAATGTACCACACTGGTTTCTTAACAGGCTGTAAAATTGTCTATATCATTGATTGACAATAAAAAGTAAAAAGTTTTCATGCTTTTAGTATACCACTTGTTGAGCTCATAAATATAATACATTTGAAAAATGTCCATATTGTATTTATTGTATTTGTACCCCATCTTTCTGCCATGGGATGCAAGGCAGCTTATACCATATTCACATAACTGAAGGAGCTATTTTGAGGGTAGGATTTGTCACCTTGGATAACTCCTTTAAAGTTCAGACTAAAACCCAGAATGCATCCACTGATCCATAGCCACTACTACATAATAGTCATTACTTGTATCTATTAATAACCTTATCTAGAGCAATGCTCACTTCCTATGTCTACTACCTTATAAGAATAAACTCTGGAGGATTTTTGGTCATTTTCCTATTTTTAAAATATATTTTGGTAAAAAAAAAGAGAGAGAGAGAAACCAAGTCATTAATAATGCAGTGCTTGATAAGTAACAAGTAACACATTGGTTTTTTTTTTAAAAAAAACTTTTGAAAGGAGTATTACTTTTTCAAAATCATTCTAAACTCTGATTGAAATATACAACCCCAGATTGCTCAAATATGCATTATTTTATACTTCCCTGACATTGACAAGCGTAACACACATGCAAACATTGCTGCACAAGATGCTTGGTATCTTAACAAATGTGTGCTAACTAGGAATAGTTTAATGCCTAAACAGTGCCAAGGAAACTTTCACTAATTTCTCAAGGAAGCAGCTGACAGCAAGATCTAAGCGCCCTGAGTGGATGACCACATGAAGTTTTGTCAAAGTGAATGCTCCTTTTTTTTAAGATGAGTGAAGTAAACACAGTTCCCAAGAGATTTAGCATTTGTATCTTACAAAATGACAGTTTTCTCTGCCCTTGGGAATAAATAGATTTCCAATGGGTATTGACTGGCACACACCATTAGAATTCTTACTTAAACCTGTTCAATAGAAATTACTATGGGGCTTTTTTGGGGCGGGGAAATACTGCAGCACTCAAAACCATATTCCTAACTTTTGTCAACAAGTGAGCAGTCATTTTATGAGACCACTAGCCATCTCAAATATCTTCTGGCTTCTTTAGAAATGGGCTAATTTCTGGGATGGGAGAGAGGGATATCACCGGATTTGGACTGGACTGTTCTTAAATTTATTTAAAAAATGCAAAATTCTTATAAAAAAGAAGAAAGAAATGGGCTAATTTCTCAGCGTTGAATCTTTGCAGTTCTTGGACTTTGGACATACTAGATTCTTTGTCTTTCAGAAAAGTAAAACAAAAATAATAAAACAAAAAATTGGGAACTTGGCTTAGACTATGAAGTCCCAGTTCAATTTTCCAGACTTTGCAGACTTTTGCAGAACCTTATTGTTGTTTTCATACATAGGGGTGTTACTCCAAAACATGGGTGACTCAGGGGTCCACCCATCATGCTAGTAACTCCATGTAACAAAGAGGAATTAAATTAGCTCAAATTAGGAGGCCTGTGAGTGGGAAGTAACCTAACAAGATCTCCCACTAATGTTTATGGGGTCCTAGCAGGAACAAACCAGTCAGAGTTTCCAAAATATGCTAAATATGTTTCTATCTGGGGAAATGCAATCACACAGACACAAGAGATTGACACAGTCAAACAATCACACAAGGCTAACCAAAGGAAAGAGAGGAAAGTATTGCGAGTTTCAGGGTATAGAATGTCCAATAATTACCAATCCAAAGAGCAATGAAGAAACAGCGATGTGGCTTAGACTTGCATCTAAGGGCAGTACATAGATTGGAAACCGAGTGACAGAATGGATACCAGCAATCAATGTACTGCATTTGACTGCTCAGAACCAAGGGTTTATATACTCTATTTCCGTCCCTGAAGGGGTGTGAGTTAATTGCTTTCTGGCAGAGTAAACAAAAAGAGTCTGATATGGTCTGATTGTCTCAATGGCCTTTTCTGCACTTTGATTTAGAGATGGGGCAGAGCATCCTCTGGTGAGGATGTTTGCACTTGGAGGCGAACTGGGTCCGGACTACTTTATGTATGTCCGGACTTCAGCCCGCTCCAGAACGCCCAGAACTGGTGGTTCGCCGTGCTATTGAAAGACCGCTTAAAAGAGGACTTTCAATAGCACAGCACGCCCCAGTCCGTCGCTGCGCTAAGTGTAGATTTGCAGGCTCGTGCCAGCACGAGCCTGCAAATCTTCCGGGGGCGGGCTTTAGGCTGGCAAGCTTCTCTGGTTGGTGGAGAGCCTCCACCAACCGGAAAGCGCCATTTTCATCCCTGGAGAAGTGTGAAACGCGGGCACGCACTGCTCCAGATCAGCGTGGATCAGCGGAGGGCGCGAGCCAGCCTGGTAAGTATCACAACGCCCCGTTTCCCCCGCAAGTGCGAAAAAGCCCAATGTCTTGGTTGGGTAATGTGACTGGGGAAGGTTTCGGTAGGAAATGCACACAGCAGGGGGGCTTGCCTGCTGTACCTGGACAGTTTCTTTCAACTACTGTTTTCTGAGATTGGGCAGTTGAGAGGATTAATTTAGAGCCATTAAGTCAGGTTTTCCCAGTTAATGCACAGTTAATTTATAACCTGGCCATGCTGCGGTCACCTCTGACCTACTTTTGCACATCTTCCCAGACAGTGTCCCTTCTCCACATGGCCTTTCAGCCATATGTGTATATAACTTAATTTCATACCAATTAATATTAGCCAATTAGACCATATCAAAGTGTGGAGGTGTATGGCTGCTAACAGGGGGGTACTATTTATGCACGAATTCACAGCAGCACACTGTTATATATTTATGAGTTATAAAAAGGTAAGTACAACAAATAGTTTTTAACAACACTACTTTTTACAAGTTAATCCTGATTGTAAAGGCTTTAAAACTTTTGTTGTTGTTGTTGTCGTCATCTCTCCCACTAAAAACTGAAATTGTACCCATTTGGGGTCATTTGAGGAGCAAAGGACTGCAAAAGGGTTGAAAATACTTCCAGCAGAGTTTTCTTTCAGAATGAAGGCAGGAAACCCTAACTCCACATTGTTATCACAGTCACAATATAGCCAAATCTGATTAAAATTGTGCTATCATCACACTGTCTGTATGGTCCCTGATTGGCTTGGATAATATTGCTATCAAGAAAAAAAAAGGCATGTAGAGACAAAAAATGGAATTTAAATAACAAGAGATGCAACAAAACCAGCATAGGAAAGTGTGAAAAGGGAGTTAGTTGGAACAGGGGTGGAGACATAGGTCTGATATGCTTCCTAGGACTTTTGTTAATAGGACATGAAATGCAGGTTCCATCATGGACTGCAATTCAGGGATGGCTGTGATAATAGCTCTGATAATGGAATATTCAGTGCAGGAGCTGCTTACAGCTTCAAAGTTTATGGATGATATAAATTAATTTTTTAGTGTAGACTGTGATACCAGACAAAGAAAATATTTCCTTAAAATTTGCTTTCAGGGTTAGGAATATAAGAAAGCATTTTCTAAATGATCTGCTGTACGTATATATATGTGGGGAAAATGGGCAAACTTTAACAAATTTTCATGGGTGCCTTTTGCTATTTTTACAGCACATTTTAAAATAAATGAGAGATTAGCATAGGAAGAAGTACTTAAGATGCATGCTCAGTGACTATTTTTTCATAATGTTTTAATGGACTCAGAACTGAGCTCCACTAAAATCTGGATTTATTAGAAACGTTTCATGCATTTCAATTGAGTTTTTCATCATGAAACTGGATATTTTACATTATTTCCATAGAGCTGACCCTCCGGTTCATTAGAAATGCTCCAATATAACCAATGGACCATTTCTAATGACTCTGGTTTTACAGCAAAGCCAGGGGTCAGTTGTACTGAAAACAATGGCACTAACCTCTCAGTTTATTAGGAAAATGCTTCTATGTCAATGGAGCATCTCTAATAAATCTTATAAATATGTGCACTGGACAATTTTTTTTGAAAAAAATCCAGAGGTTGGAACCCTTCAGAACAACATCATGCTCTTAAAATATTTCATTGAAATTCTATATCAAAACTTAAAATTCCAGGTGTTTTTCAAAAGGAATCACACCAAATATTTCACTCTAGCATATGGCATTTAGGTGCTCCGCACACTTATCTTTTACCCATTCCCCTGGCAAACCTCCATTTGAGGTGCAGAGACTAATTTTCTGCTATTCACCTTCTGTGAATGCTACAGTGGTTAGGATGATCTATTTTAAAATCACTAGCCAGATGCCATTGGGCATTTTCTCCATGTCCTGGACTTTCCCTTCCTAAGAGGTCTGCAGTTAGTACAACCAGAAGAAGCATGACATCAAAGGTTGCCCGTGATTCCCCAGTACTCCACCTTCATAAAATGATGGGTGGGATATTGCATCATCAGCAAGGCTATGATGATGGAGTTCCATCATGGTAGTTACATCTGGTGATGTCACTCTCCAAAAACCTACCTTTTCAACCTGGGAGCACCCCAAACAAAGTGTTTTGAGGTTCTGGAGAACAAGGTGCTGGGAAACAACATCTGCAGCATTCCTTCAGTTGCAGGCTCTGTCAAGAATAAATGGCTAGAGAGATTCCTCAAGGTCCTGCCACTGACTGAGAGAGAACTGTAGATGTCATCTCCCAATGCTTTGATTTCCAGCACCTAAAAAACACTGCAAAGAGAGGCTTTTGGGGTCACATTAAGTTATTCATGACTGTAAACATGAATCTCCAGCAGTTATGTGATCCAGCTTCCAATCTTGTAACTGCTGAACAGGATGCCACCACATGGCTTCCTTTGTCATATTATGTTCTGAGGTAGTATTCCATATTTCTTGATTTTTCTGTATTTATTTTTTATATTACTTTTAGTTGTGCTCCTTTTTGTATTCCATTCCATTCCATTCTGCATTTTTGTATTCTTGCTCATTCATTATTTATATTGGTTGTACGTATTATATTCATTATTAATTGCAACTATATTCCATAACATTGTTTTGTTTATGTATTTATCATGGTCTTTTTTTAAAAAGAAAAATTGAGCCTATAATTTCAGACATCACAAATCCAGAATGACTCAAAGACCTGGATCTGATCCATCAACTACTTTGAGAACTTTGACAAGCTTTGACCAAATGTGATATTAAAACTCAGGCTGATATCCCAAACATTTTGTGTAAGTTTGTAACCGATCTGCAAACTTCAGATCCAGAACAATTCCTATGTTGGATCCATTTTAAAGGGAATATAGTGTGAAATAAATGTTAAGTATTTTGGGTGACACCACTCAGACTGTTGTGACATTTGAATCATAAGTGAAAATCACCAACATCAACACCAGGTAAATTTCCTAGCAATGAGTATACAAACCTGGATACGATATGGAGAATTCACCATTCACATCACTGTTCTCTGTCACAATTTAATGCACAAAATAATTCAATTTTAAAAGAACACTACAGACAGCTCTCCACATTTGCTTAGGGTTAGGGATGCAGGCCCCCACAAAAGTGGAAAAATTGCAAATACGGACATGTGCATGGGAAGGGGGCCAAGGCATGGTGGGGAGGGCAGGCACCCTCTGTCCAAACCAGGGAAAGGAGAAAGAAATGGGTGGGTTGGCATGCTGGTCCTATACTTCCTCTCTCTCACCCATGTCCTTCCTTGGAGAGGGTTTGTGGGGCTGAGAAATCAGGATACAAGCCATTCTTAGCTGGCCAGGCAGCCTCTGATGGAGGAGGAGAAGAACAAGAGGTGGGTTTTTCAAAGGGTGCATGACCTGAGCCACTAAGAGGGAAGGTCCTCCTGGAAAATGAGTGCCTGAGGTGCGGGGGGGGGAGGAGTCGGAGAAACTCTCAAATAAATCTATGAAAACCAAATATGCAAATATGGAGGGCGCACTGTATATTTTGTGTACGGTAGCAGTCTCTATTCTGTAAAAACTACCATACATCACCTGGTAGACTGATCACTGGGAAAATCATGACAAAGTCTTATGATGAGAACCAGCTTAATTCCACTGATAAATACACTTCTGCTTTTCAAATGGAAGTCAATTCTGCCAGTTCTTTTATCCTCTAACAGTATAAAGGATACAGAGTATGCGAAGAATCTACTTGTTTTGGGTGATTATGATAAAGACAGCACTGTGATGTTACGGTAAGCCCATTTTCTACTCTACAGACACTTGCAAAAGCTCAAGAGGCAGCCGGCCCCCTAACCACTCCAATGAGCTACAGCAGTTAATCATGTTGACTCTACTAGTGAATGTTATATTTAGGGCCTCCGGCTGGCAAAGACAGGGTTTCATCTTGTGCTTCCTAAGGCCATCTCAAAAACTAAAATGGTCATTTATGTAGCCTATTGTCTCACCACATCTGTGTGTGCTTTAAAAGTTTCAGAGCTGATCTTCAAAGTCACACACTCATAGTTGCATGCATGTGTGTCTTCACATGCACAATGTGCCCCAGAGCCAAGTTCAATTAATTTTTTAATCACTGAACATGAATTTTAATTATAATTTTTGCTTTTGCAGTGATTATTTCTGTGAGTTTTGAAAGTATACTACTTCAGAATTTTACAGCAATTGCATCTATGTTGTAAAGATCAAATACTAAAATACTATTATTATGAAATACATATCTGTGTAAAAGCTATAACTGTATACAGCCATGTGCATTTATAACCATCATGTGTGCTTGTGTTCATATATAAGTTATAAAAAAACGATGTCCCTGTTACTGTGTCTTGTTTATAAAAATGAGTACAGACAGTTTGGAAGAGTTTTATTCTGTATGTATGTCATCTTTATTTTTGCTTTTGTTAATCTGAATCCATAGAACAGTTTTAGGCATGACTAAGGTGGAATGATATTAATGGTGTAATGACCTTAATTATAATGATAAGCAAATAAATTGTTTTTGAATTCCTTTTCTATGTTTCAAAAGAAGGCTACCATAACCACACTGTGGGTTGTGATTGTGAAACAGAGTCTCCTTGGGTACACAGACAAAGTTGTCTAGTTCTTTGCTTTCTTTTCATTATTTGTTTGCATCTTTTTGATAAGTCACATCAACTATCCATTAAGAGAGGAGGAAAAAGAAAACTCCATGTGCCTTTTTATAAAGACTTGGGGCAAGTCTTTCGAAAAAACATGAAACATCTGATGAGAAGTTCAGCACACAATCTCAGCTTATGCAGTATTGGCAAAAAAATCCAAATAAGAGCAAAACAGCTTCCATACTAGCTTTAGTTTATTCTTTGCGAGTGCCTTCATCTACTCACCTATTATTGCAGGACAACTTTCTTTTGAAATGGACAGAAGCTTCAAAAGCAGCCAGCAATCTGGTACGGGAGCATGGCCTTTCAAGAGAAAATATATAGAACTGGCATACTGTTGTGGAACCTGGCTGTTAACATTACCACTTTTTAAAAATCTGTACTCTTACAAAGCATTTCTATGATGTATATGTACACATGTGCATATGGACAGACAAGGACATATAGATATCACTTCCAATTTTTGCGTGTGTGTGTGTGTGTGTATATATATATATATATATGCATTTATACATATTCATTTTATTTTGTGAATGCTGGCGGTAATAAGAAATTAAATACTTTCACTGCAGTGTTTCGTTAGTATGTGCTTGCCATGTGCCTTTGGGTATAAGTGCAATTTTTTGTTCATTTTTATATATCACAATAATTTATTTCCTAGGAAAAATCATTTCACTTCATCATCACACATGTCCTCTTTTTCCAACCATGTTTAATTGTTTCAGCATCAAAGTCACCAATGATAACTCTTTCTGGTATTGTCATGTTGTCTATAAATATTTAGCAACTGGCTTGCATTCGCCTGATCTGCTCCTGCATTAGAGATGAAAAGGTAGCATCTGCTGAAATTGAAAGTGGCCACATTTTTTGCGATTGCTTAATTAAATGCCAAAATTTATCTACATTAACAACAAAGTGGTAAAATTTATTGATCAATTCACATGATATAAGTTGACAAATGGCCGGAGCAATTTCCATAATTTTCTACACATGTTAAAATTTGTAATGGAAAAAAAGAAGGAGAACGCACTATATTAACATTCAGCAGGGAATGAAAGTGATGTTTTGTAATGGAAGCTAATGCCCTGCAGCAGTGTACTTTGTTTTCCCCTGCCCTGTCCAGGCCTCGGCTGTTTGAGTAGTATACAGATGGGTCTCTGACAGTCCTACAGCTGTTCTCCTAATTGTCCATTAAGTGTTCTATTGATTCCCTGATTCAAAGTACATGTCTTTCAGTTCAACCTATCGTATGAAGTGGCAGGCACATTCCTTGCAGAATGACAGAGCTGCCTGAAACCTAAAATCGTGGGCTGCCAGTTTCAATTGAGCATACTGCTTTCAAAGGAAAAGGCTTGGTTAAAGGAGCTTTGCAATAGCTCGATGGGTTTTTAGTTCCCAAACTTTGAGCATCAATCAATTAAAGCAGCCTTAAGCAAGAGGAGCTTTAATTTCTTATACACAATGTGTTGCCAGCACCAGGATGATAAAAACATTGGGCCAGAATATTGGCATTCTATTGATGATAAGTTACTAGATTTATTTAACTGTATGCAGATCCTCCTCAAGGTGTTCTGATGCAAGCCATCAAGATATTCTTATTAACTTGAGGGTTGGCTCTTAGTTTTTTCTCTCTCTTTTCTCTCCTCATACAAAAGCTAGATCATTGCCAATTTCAGATTATGCCACTCAGTAGCATGTTTAACGCTGTCTTACTTTAAGCTGAAGAAGTGAGACATAAGATGCATATTGGTGGGAAGGACCATAAATCTTGAAAGAAACAAATAGCCTATGATAAAACTGCGAAAGTTATTTAGTTCTCCATAGAAAGAGGTTTATTAATCTAAAATTTCTAGTCCATTGTGCCATGATTTGGTTTTCACACAATATCTCATTTCTTGCTATTGTCTTTAAGGGTTATATCTTAAGCAGAGAGATGATACCCTCAAAACTGAAAAGGATGCACCACTGAAGCAAAGAGGGAAGGGAATGCATTTAAATTTTTACTAAGTAGCAAGACTGGGATTCTATAAAGTGATTTTGGTCTATAATATTGGTTTTTAATAGCTCTTGTTGTTATGATTGAATTAATGTTGATCACAACCTTTCAAATGTAAAATTCTGTACATAAAAGATTACTACACAATGTCAATGTTTATAAGGACCAGTTATGGTTTGCCAGTTTATACTTACCTGGATTAAGGGTGTATATTTCCACAGGTGGTTTCTGTTAGTATTATAAATGAGACATCAAACTTTTTCAGATCAGCATATGAGTACAGTTATTGCAGCTTGTGCAGAGTTCTGTCTCATCAGCACTAAGATCTTAGAATTTTATCTCACTTCATTTCTTTGTATATTTTAGGGGCTGGAGGGTCCCCCCCCTTCTCATTATCTCGGGATGCTTCTGCTTTTGGTATTACTTCCATCACCACTGTATTCCCCTCCCTCTTCACAAATGCTAAAATGACTTTGATCCATAATTTGTATTAGAACTTTCAACAAAGAACTTCAAGCAAACTTATATAGTTTACATTCAGCAAGAAATAATGAATATCACACAACAAATTTCTTTAAACAAAATTATTTGCTTAAAGAAATGCATCTGCCATTCATTATTTCTTGCCTGGTTTAAACTATATAAAGACATTCATAACAATGTTGAGTGTGGGTTGTGCATCCATGTATATGTTGTAAATAAGTGATAATAAGTAAATAAGATGCTAACAAATCATTAATGATTCTAGCTCAGAAATGTTTACTTTGACAGCATACCCTCCAGCTGTCCCAGTTTGGCAGGAAGAGTTCTGATTATTCTTCTGTCATCTGCCATTCTATTTTCAGCCACTTTTAAAATGTCTCAGTTTCTTCCTCCTCTTCACACTTCTTCTTTCTTATTCAGCTTATTTCAGTTGCTGCAAAGTGAATTCACAGTGCAATATAGTTTGCATTCCATTAACAAGGCGGGAGGGAGGAGAGAAGAGGCGGGATCTTGTCCTTTCAAGCAAAAGAAAACTGTGGCAGCCTCTCCTAGCTTGTGAGTTCTTCCTCACTAATAACATCTATCACCTTGACCACACTCTGTGTTGCTTGGCCACATGTGTCCCATTTTCATCTGTGAAATGTTGGAGGGTATGAAACAGGCAGCAGCTCTGTACATTGTAGAACAGCGGTCTTTTGCTATTAAAATATTGCAATTCAGAAGTGAAAACCGCTCTGGCCCTCCAGATGTTTTTGTCCAACTTCCAAAATTCCTTACCATTGGTCTTACTAAGTGGGACCTGCAGTTGTAGGACAAAAAGTCTTTAAGTGCCAAACATTCTCCATACCTTCTGCAACTATAAATTTGAGTCAGTGACATGGAATGTTATACACTATTCCACCCCACCACCTCCATTCATTATGGCCAAAATAACCACCCTAAATACAGTCTTAATGCAATCCTAAATGATACTCATGGAATTTCTACCCATGGAATCTTCCACAATGGGGTGGGGGGAGAAGTTGTTCCTAAACAGTTAAAGGAGAATATACACATAGATGCTGGGAAGAAAATGCTCACTAAAGCCTTTGGGGCCTAATTGATTTTATACGAACCGTCACAAGTCTATTGGTTTAAATCAGTTTAAATATGTTTAATGTATGTTTTTAACTTTTAAAAATCATTTTATTTTTACACATGTCATGTTCTTTGGTAGAATTTATTGTATGCCACCCTGAGATCTTTAGATAGAAAGCAAGATGATGATGATGATGATGATGATGATGATGATGTTGATTGATGATACAGAAAAATTGCCTGAGGGATGGTGGAATATATAGCTAGATACACAAGCTTCTTTCATCATCATTCTTTTGAAGAAGATCCACTTAATGATAGAGAACCCATTCATACTACACAATTATAGTGCTACATTCCCCTTTAACTGCCATGTCACCATCCCATGGAAACTGGGGTTTGCAGTTTGGGGGGGATTTAGAATTCTCAGCTGAGAAATCTAGTGTTTCACCAAACTACAAACCCCAGGATTCCATAGAATGCAGCCATGGTAATGAAAGTGGAATTATACTATTATAAATTGTGCAGGGTGAATGGGCCCAGAGTCAATGGATCCCTACACTGGCAGCACTCAAAACCTGTATGGATTTCCCGGTTCTGCTCCCAATATTAGGCACACACTTTTGTGAAGGAAGTCTATATATGTAGATGCTGGGGAAGGAAGTGTTCTGCAATCCAGGGGTAAGGCCAACAGTACACATCCTGCAGTCTCCTTAATCATGAGAACTTCTTTCACAAGTATAACATATGAATGGTTCTGCATTATCAATCTCTGATTACCTTTATTTAGTGTAAACACCTAACTTATTTAGCACTTGTTCTTTTTACGCCACTGGATGACGTCTTACAACATATGATCTAATTTGACACACATATAGCACTTATGCAGCTAGGTATGTGCCCAGTTCAGGATTGTATTTTCATCATCATGCAATGTTCTGAGATATTAAAATACTCAGGCATCTAGGATATATGATAGCTGTGTCTCTGTTCGTTAATACAGTGCAGAAATATTTGTTACATAGTTTCAGAAGTGAAGAGTGAAATGGTGTTTGCAAGTGGTCCAATACCAGTTTTTGTTTTTTTTAAAACAACAACAATCATATTGTAAATGTGATCAGAGAACCAGCACTTTCAAATATACTGTTATGAGGGTTTTCACACAAGCTTTTGTAGAAGCTTTCAGTTGTAGACTTTGGTCTTATTGAATGAACTTCAGCTACACTAAATTTTAAGTAAATTTGTGATGACTGAGCAATATACATTGGCTGAGCTGGAATCCAATAACCCACAGGACAAATTAATTTTCAACAAAAAGGGCAGAAACCTCAAGTGCCACAAGCCTACGGAATCTCTGATTCTCTCTCTGGAGCCATTTTTGCAAATCAGGACAGCTATTCATAATCTAAATCAGTCTCCTTTAGCAGCAGAAAGATCTTTTTTCATGACAAAACAGAAGATGACATTCATTAGTGCCTAACATGCATAAGCTACTTTAAATTTATTGGTACTTTTTTACTTATGTGGCTGAGGGTTTCTTTGTCTACTGAAATAGGCAAATTCTAGGTGTAAAACTTAAAAAATATAAATTGTCACTTTCCCTCAGAAACCTCTGCATTTGATTTTATTCAAGAATGGCAGTTAAAGAGCCAATACTTTTCAACATTTATGTCTGAGCAGTGGATGAGCCAAGGAAGTAAGTGAACAAATGGAACAAAACATCCCCATTACTCGGAAGTTTTAAATTTGGCTTTGATTTTTTTTTTTTATTGAGATTCTTCCTTTCAGCATTACAATTCTTTTGTTTCCTATCAAACTATAATTGAATGCTCTCTGTCATAAGGCATGTAGTTTGAATAAAAATGTTTTCCTCCAGAGATTTCTCCCTAGAATAATATTCTAGGTGTGGTTCCATAATCCACGTCAGGCCACTAGCTTTATTCAGTGTGACAAAAATGTGCAAGTCTGGGTAGGATATTACAAAAAACAAAAAAACAAAACAAAAAAAACAACAGTTGGGCAGAGGCAAGAGAGGAAGCTTCACTGGACACTGAAGTTGGTGCAATCAGAATTTTAAGATGAAAAGTGAGAGCAGAGCACTGAAGACATTAAAATTAAGGTTTCTCAGATGAAGTGCTGGTTTCAGGTTGTATCTGGAGCTGCTTTTAGGAATGCAACAATGAACAAAACTAAGAAACAGTGATGTAGTTTCATTTTTTGAAAATCTAAAATCCACCCAAAGGGCAACACACAGTTTCTTTGCCTGGTTTTGGATGTGTTTGTGTGTGTGAAATCCAGGAGTGGCTTACTCAGTCACAATGACTGTCCTTATGAGACACAGTTTTACATTTCAGGGCACACATCCATTTTTCTCTTGTTGAAAGATGTTACCTCATTTTACTTTAGACTTTGTACAACTAAGAACAATTCAGAGGAGTTCAATTCTAGTCCTCCCATTTTCTCTCAGGGTAGGACCTCCAAATCCCTGAATGAAAACCATATAGATGAAGTCGGTTGTCTAATTAATGTGTATTGCATGTCTTTATTACCAATATAGACCATTTCCTCACAGTGTCACTAAAACGTAGCTATTGGTTGTATTCGTTTCAGGGGCCATGGTTCCACATGACATCATAGTGATCCAGTAGCCATCCTATCTAAAAGGACGCATTGTTTGAACTATGGAAAAAAATCCATTTTGCATCACCTCATCCACATGTATCCCGTTTGCTGCCTCAATGAGGAAATGTTAAATGTGCTTTACTGTGTATTAAGAAAATGGTGGTGCCAGCAGGAGGTCAGTCTGGGCTGGCGGAGTGGGGCAAAATGCAGAAGAGACACTCTGCTTCAATTCACATTAATGGTGAGAGATGCGTAATAAAGAGTCACTACTGCATTTCAAGAGAATCTGCCTTTACTATGAAAAAGACCCATTTATGGCATCTTGTGCAGAAAGGGCCATAGAAGCAATTACTTCTAGCTAACTAAGAGGCTCTGGGTTTTCAGCACTTAAAAGCCCATGGTAGGAGATATGATTGCTTGGAATATTTATCTAACCAGGTACCTATCAACCATCCTTCAGGTTCAGACCAGAGATTAGTTTATGCAAAAATGGCAGGCATGTCTTTGGGCTATCTTATGCCCTGCTGACAGGTTGACTTGTCAATCAGCATGTTTCATGGCTTAGCAGAAGTATAAGTCCAGCTGTTCCTGCTTCATGTCTAAACCTCTGCTCGCCACATCTCAGTCTAGCTATCTGTTTTATATACCTTAGACAAAATATGTTCCTTTCATTTGATCTGCTTCAAAGATATATGACATCTTCCTAAATCAAATTCATTCTTGGCCAACAAAAACGCATTGGACTATAAAGGAAGAAGTCACTGGTGTCATAGAGACAGAGTGGAATAGAATGGGTATATGACCTAATTTAGGTCAACTCTTATCTTTTAAAACATGCAATGTCATTCTCAACTTTCCCTTCTGGTTAGGAGCAAGGACACTATTTTGTAGTCAAAGCCCAAAATTGATAGAGCCTGTTGAGCAAAGGCTTTCTCTGGCTCTTAATCTCTTTAATGTTAAATGTTCCGCTCTTTATGAAATATATTTGTGAAATATAAATGTGTGTGCCCTGGTGCCTGACAATAGCTCAGCTATGCCTTGTGGTTCCTTCACCCTATAAAGGTGGGATATACTCTTGACCAGCCAAGAGAAGCCCATGCACTGATATATAGTGCTAGGGCTGGAGTGTTTAAAAAGTTGTAACAGGAATGGACTCAGGTTTTGGCCAGAGAGCAATAATAAGCACTTTAGAGCATGATTCAAGGATCAGCATTCTGCTAGAAGTCATGTAGGAGCAAACTAAATTGTAACATTTGCTTATTTCTCCCACTTTTTAGTTTTGCAATATACTATGTCACAGTGATGAATAAGGGCAAAGCGGCTTCCTGATAAAGTGACCATAGCCAAAAAATGAATCCAATGTTCTGAGCAGCTAGGAGAACTTCTCAAGTGTATTTTAGCAATTTCTTAGATTCCTCAAGGAATCATGAGCTTTGAGGTGGAGGGACTTTCTGCAGCTGCTTTAAATTGTGGTAACACTAGCAGGCCATTTGAGAAGCTCACTAAGGCTGAAAATAGATTTTCAACCACCTCACTTCCAAAGAGTGAAGAGTGGCATAAAAAAGCCATCACAGATTGACCATGGCATGGATGCTCATTTTTATGATTTACTTTAATCTCTGATAAAAGAGATTTTACATGATTTTGCAGCACATACATGAAATAATGGAAACCAAAGAGCTCCATGAATGAGAGAAACTAGTGAAATGAGCCCTGGTTTGCTTTGTTTTCTTTATTTTAGTAATCCTCAATACAAGACTTATGATTTCTTAGATTAGAAATATTAATAATGTTACCTATCTTCTTTGGGTGTTGGAATGGGTAGGAAAACTTCTGACTCAGTTTTGCTTCCAAGTTGCTTTCTTTTTCTTTTCTCCCACTCATTTGCTGTTTTGTTAGAGTGAAGCAAACTTCCAATTCTCCAGAATCTGAGGAATCAAAATATAGTAGAATGGAACACATGTACAGTACAAGTTGATGACTAGTTGAATTTCAGTATCTTAGTAATGAGCAAACATGGTTTGATATATTACTGCTCATAAATATCTTTGAGAATAAGGTCAATCTTTCAGCCGGCCCACTGTTTTGAGGGAAATGTTTATATGTTCCTTTCTTACCTGTTGGGTCAGTGGCAGGGAGGAGTTGCACTTGTATCCAAATTATTCCTGCTGTTCAAAAATGATGATGAATTTGGGAAGGATGTTTCAATGCTAAGAAAGACTGAGCACAGATTGATGCTTGCCACAGACTAGATCACTTTTGAGGTGTGTACTTCAGTTGCCACATCTGTTGTATTCACATTCTCTCTTCTCCACTTTTTGGATGGCATTATGAAAGCATAGTCTGTGAAACCCATTGTTTCCTATTTGTTTTGCATAGATGCTATTGTTTTATTATTAAATTCACCTGTTATATTGTTTAATACCATTTCTTCAACTGCTTGGGTACCCAACCACCTTAAAACAATTGAGTAACAAAATACATGAAATACATGTAGAATTTTTTTAAAAAACCAATAACAACATTGAGCAGTAAAGCTGGGGGGACTCATCACAGTTGTGAAATTAACTTCACAACTCACCTGAATTTTGTCACCAGAAAAACAACACATACACACACAAAACATTGTAATTACGGGTTTAGCATAAACCTTAGCATAGAGATTATGTTTTTACTTGTTGAAAAATAAAAGAAATGCAGAGAAATATCATAAATAAAATACATATTACTGATAGAGAAAATGCAATTGACATATTTAGGTTGCATTCCCAAGACCGGACACCTGGGGGTAAGCCCCATTAAACTCAATGAGATTTATGTCTAAGTAGACATCAATAGGCTTGTATGATACTCAAACACACATACATATTTATGTGTGTAAATACTTGACAACTGACTGTTCAAATAAACTGAGCTACTGTTTTGCTCAGAAATTCACTTGCAGTGAAGCCGATTACTCCAGCATTTTAAAACGTAGGTGACTGTCTTCAACATCTACCTTTCTTTACACTTTGGAAGTGGTTGAGTGAGAGGTCTGATTAAACATGATACAGAAAGAGCTTGCAAGTTGCACTGTTTACTAACATTTCAATTTCTATGCCTCATTTATTAGACTTAGAATAAAAAGGTTAGAGGGGTGTTTGGGATTGTCTTTAACCTTGATGATATTTCCACTGAAGCAGCATAATGGCTCTTAATTGCTTAAGTGAAGAGAACATGTTGACATGTCCTTCTTTGTGCTAAAAGCTGTGTGCCTAAACCATTATGCTAATTCAAGCATTATATACACCAAAGTATTTATGGGACTGACACAAGTGATGTTGCAGGTAAAGGGCTGTGAAATGGTCTGTAAACAGAGAGAATTGATTCCAGGCCCAAAGCAATGCTGTTAAAGTCACAGACATTGAACAGCCAACCCTACAATTTCTATCCAGATTGTCAAACTGGGTCAGACAGTGTCAGCAGGCCTGCCATTATAGATCAGATGGGTGGTTTAATAATATGTAAACCAATCACACAAATGGAAATTAAACACAGGAGCAATTGATACCTATCTGCTTATGCTTTGCAGGATTGGGAAGGGAGTAGTGAGCTGGTTGGATTAGCAGCAAGAAGAACTACTATTAACAATATTTATTGTTTAGTGAGTGACTCCTAAAATAAACTAGACACAGTACAGAGATAAAAACAGTGCTGTATAAGCAGACTTATAGTCTAATTAAGTCACCATTACCTCTTGTATTTTTCATTTCTAAATTGAGAGAAGACCTACATGGCAATCTGAAGGAAAGAAAATCATAGATGATCTCATGTAGTCGACCATCAATTGATTTAGATTAAATAACTGATGGGTTTTTGAACACTTAATTGATTTACAGTTGAAAGTGAAGTTCACAATATCTTAGTACATGTAATGTGCTATATGCATAGTGGTTGACTGTTTTGGGACAACCAACTTCTACACACTCTAAACATTCTGTCTGTATGTACAGTATCCATCAAATTGATTTCAGTTCACTATATGGAAGCACATGGGCTACAGTATCAAAGTGGGCCCAGTGCATTAACTTCAGTGCCCACACAGCACCATCTTCTCAAGATCATTTGGTGGGAACAAGGGAGAAGGCCTTCTCAGTGGCTGCTCCCAGTCTTTGGAACCCCCTTCCTAGACAAGCCAAGATGGCTCCCTCCTTGCTCTCTTTCTGTTGTTGGCAACTGACAACATTACTGCACCAGTAGGCATTTGGAAAGTGAACAGGATAAGTTTTTAATGATGTGCTGTGCTGTCTTATGGTCTGTATTGTCTTTCAATGAAATTCAATATTTTTAGTGTTTAGTGATTTAACTTTATATATTGTTTAACTACATAAAGAGCCAGCATGGTATAGATATTTGAGCATTGGACTACAGCTGTAGAGATTAGGGTTTGATTCCTCACTCAGCCATGGAAACCCACTGGGTTACTATAGGTGAGTCACATACTCTCAGACCCAGAAAACCCCACGATAGGTTCACCATCAATTGGAAACAACTTGAAGACACACAGCAACAATTGTTTAATTTCTTTTTAATAATTTTTATATTTATACTTTTATCAACATTTTTCTATAGTTTGTAATCTGGATTGTTTTTAAAATGTTGTTAGCCATCTTGAGTCCCAATAATGGCCTTATTTGTTTTAGATAGATAGATAGATAGATAGATAGATAGATAGATAGATAGATAGATAGTGTGTGCCTTCAAGAGCCACTGTGGTGTGGTGTTTGAGCACCAGACTATCGCCATTTCCGCACTAGACTGTTATAGTGCTATGATTCCACTTTCAACATCCTATGGAATCCTGGAGTTTGCAGTTTTGGGAGGGGTTGGCCGGCCCCTCCTAAAACTGCAAACCCCAGGATTCCATAGGATGTTGAAAGTGGAATCATAGTGCTACAACAGTCTAGTGCAGAAATGGCTTATGACCCTAGAGACCAGGATTCAATTCCCTGCTCAGTCATGGAAACCACTGGGTGACCTTAGGTGAGTCATATACTCTCAGCCCCAGAAAACCCCACCATAGGTTTGCCTTAGGGTCAACATAAGTTAGAAATGACTTGAAGGTACACAACCATGTGCCTTCACCTCTCAGCTTATGATGACCCCATGAATTTCATAGGCAAAGAATCCTCACAGGTGTTTTGCCATTACTTTCTTCTAAAATATAGCCTGTAGCAATTGGTATTCTTTAGTGGTTTCTCATCCAACTACTAACCAAGACTGAGCCTGCTTAACTCCCAAGGATTAGATGGAATTTGGTGCCTTCCAGGTATTTAGGTCCTTTTCTTTATAATAAGTATTTTGATTCTTTTTCATAATACAGAGCTGGTGTGGTGTGGCTTATGCTACATTACTTGTTTTGTGCAAAATATCCTCACATTATAGATAGTCTTGTCATATATTATGGAAAGCAAAAAAGCTTATTTTCACAATAGCCACCACAAAAGGACAATAAGCATCCCAATAGATTTGGGGAAGTAAATATATCAGAAGGGACAAGATACTCATACTTAGGTTGAAGATGTTGCCCAAGCTGTACTGTGGATTTATCTGCAGCATTTCCCTAGGAGTATTTCCAGATAGAGGTCCCTACTTCCCATTTAAAACTCTCTTGAAAGCTTAAAGAAATAGCTTGCTGGTTCAGCATGAAAACTACTGACTGAAAACCTGTCCTCAGTCATCTCTAGTGTTTTTAGAAAACCTAAGAGAAGAATTTTTAAATAATTGTGATATGCAGCAGTGTGCCCCTTCTGAAAAAAAGTTTAAACCCAGATGATGTGGTCACCAGGTAGGTGGTGAATCTTAAAGACCATCTTTTCTTGTTTTCCTATATCAAAGGGTTCGAAAGTCTGGTCCATTACGTTGTAGCTGCAATCTTAAACACAGTTATTACCACCAAACTTTCAGTGAATACAGTGGGATTTACTTCTGACTAAATCTGCACAGAATTGCCTTTGAGGGAACAGGATGTTCAGGCCTTCAAAAATGGCTAGACAGAAACATCCAGATTAGAAGAATTTGCAGGCCTTTTCACACTACACAATTATAGTACTGTCATTCTGCCTTAACTGCCATGGTTGCATCCTCTTGAATCCTAGAGTTTGTGATTTGGTGAGGCATTAGAGCTCTCTGGCAGGGAGTTCTAGATATCTCTCCATAAACTGCAGATCCCAGAATGGCAAAGGATAGAACCACGACCGTTAAACTGGAACCATAGTGCTATAACTGTCTAGTGTGAACAATTCCTAGTCAAAAGCTGTAATGTCAAATATTTTCTTAAAGGATGTCCACTAAATCAATTACCTGTTTTCTTGCATACGTCCAAATCCACATTTCATCACTGTGTGACTACCATATGAATATAATGGGAAATCTAGAATTTTTCACTTTAAAAAAAAGTAAAGTTGAATTGCAACTCTTTTCCATGAAAGTGTGAGTGTATATCTGTGGGATTACATAAGACTGCCTGTTTGAAACAGTGCATGATTTAAAATTAATCATTACCTGGAATCTCCACTGTGGAGAGTTAAAGGCAAAGGTGGGAATACTGCAAGCCATTGAGGCTCCTTGAGATTGAGGCCCAATTTGGCCCTTGGGACCACCAGAGCCCCCTCCCCCCTCACAAGCTGCCAGTGCCACCCTTCCTATTTTGACTGGGGAAAGAAATAGGATTTAAAAACAAAGTTTAAATGCTTTTACAAACTAAAAATCTGCCTTAAAGTATTACACATGCTTTAAAGTGATGATGCCAAAACATTCTCCCAAGAGGGCTAAAGGCAACCAGGAGTGACATAATAACTTCTATTAACACAAAAGCACAGCCACAATGGTGTACTGTAGTCTTCCAGAGTGATGCAGGACTCAAAAAATAGGGTGGTGCAGTTCTCCAGACTCCAAACCACATCCTCCCCTTGTTTATGCCTTATCTAGAGCCAGTGTGATGTAGTGGTTTGAGCACTGGTCTATGAACTTGGATACCAGGGTTCAATTCCCCCCTCAGCCCTGGAAATCCACCTTGGGCATGTCTCACACTCTCAGCCTCAGAAAACCCTATGACACAGTAGCTTTAGGGTCACCATACATCAGAAACGACAAAGGCACACAACAACAACAACAACAACAACAACAAAAGTCCATCCTTACTAGATAGATTCTGTTTGGAGAAGCATGTTTCCATTCTACAGCCGTATGTCTGGCTCTCTGTTGGAAAGTATTAGTGTGCAGTCTACAATCTGTAAAATTCTATAATGCAAATTATACAATCAACATTTTTTCCTATTCAAAGCAAGATTTTAAAATGGAGTTCCTGTGAATTTCTTACGTTCAGATTGACTTCTCAAGGACTTTTTGGCACATTTCTATACATGGGGTGCTTAGAACACACGAACCTATCTAAATCAATACATGTAGAAATGGTATAGAA
>CAOLHI010004445.1:0-67500 GCA_948474755.1 Ctenosaura bakeri | reverse complement strand
GCGAGTCTTGTAAATAGTGTTGCAAAGGGTGGAAGGAATGCTTTCGGAACTCATGCCCAGTTTAAAATGGCCCTTTTCAATACAGAGTTTTCCAGGTGCAGCATCAGTGAGCATCTTATGTACAAGAGTTTCATGTTTTATGTCTGTGGTTTGTTCCTGCTGTTGCTCACACATGTGCAAAACTTTACCCAAATTTTCTGAGTAATTTAAAATGAATAAGTATAAAGGGTTTGTAATTCTCATATGCATTTGTACTCCCGGGATTCCATTTCATAAGAACAGACAGCTGGAAGGTACCTCAGAGGCTATGTAGTCTACCCCTTTCTGATACAGGGGTGAAGCACCTAAAGCACATCTCTGAGGCCTGGATATCTACCTGGTTCTTTCTTTCTTTCTTTCTTTCTTTCTTTCTTTCTTTCTTTCTTTCTTTCTTTCTTTCTTTCTTTTCTCTCTCTCTCCTTCACTCCCTCCCTTCCTAAAAGCCCTCTAATGAAAGGGAGCTTGCCACTTTCCCGGGTAGCTTCTTCCACTACTGTACAACTTGGATCATCACAAAATTCTTCCTACTATTTAAATTAAACCCTACTCTTCTAATTCGAATCTATACATTTAGGTCTTGCCCACTAGAGAAAAAGTACACAGTTCCAGAGGGATGAATAGGGGGGTGAATCTTGCCCTCCTAGGGACCTCTCACATGACACACTGGACCCCAAAATGCATTTTAAAACTTTTTCCCCCAAATGTGGACCAGAAATTCACTACCTGTATGGAAAAAAGTCTAAAGTCCTGCCCACCCCCATAATACACACTAAAGCAAAGCCTTATGATTTGTTTTCTTTTCACTGTTCTAGGAGTCTATTAGGAGAAGCAAATGGAAAGGTGTCTATCCCCCCCCCCGCAGGGCCAGGTCTGCAAGAATAGCCTTGGTGGGGGGCACATATAGTCTGCAGGCTGCATAATTCATATCCTTGCTCTAGAGAAACAGAGACCAAATTTGGCTCACCATCCAGGTGACAGGCAGCCATTCAGATATTTAAAGATGGCTACCATGTTGCCTCTTAATTGTCTCTGTTCCTAGCATAAGCTTTCATGGATTCCAGCCTGCCTTGTCAGATGCCACATGGACTGAAGTCTATGAAAGCATATGGTAGAAATTTATTTTTCTGTTAGTTTCTAAAATACTCCAGGATTCTTTTATATCTTTTTATACTGGCATTTACTAATATGACTATGTCCTTTAGGACTAAGAGTTATTTTAAAAACCTTCACTGGAATCCTAGATTGGCTACTTAGTTACCTCTGTGTAATTAAGTACAGTAGGCCCTCTCTTACCATGACCTCTGCACGCGTGAATACAAGGTTGTGCGAAGTGTCGTGTCCCATTATAGTTAATGGATGCCGTGGGCCCATACCTGCACTGCCACTGGTGCACACATGTCATGTCCATTGACTATGAAGGGATGCGACACTTCATGTTTTTTGTTTTACACGAAGGGTCCTGAATGAAATGGGATGCATATATTGAGAGCACACTGCAATGTCTCTAGATTCAATGCTTCCATCCCACTTTAAGAGCCAGCTGTCAGATCAAGTGAAGAAGGTTTTTTTAGTGATGATATTTCTGCCCTCCTCCTGCCAGTGAGCAAGGCTGCAACAATCAGAACTTCTGTCATAACCTCACTGGTTGGAGGGAGTTGGAAATATCCTCTTCCTTGTGATCTGATCAACAGCTAAAAAGACTTCTTTTGCCTGATCTGGGTGACTAGAGTAGCATTTAAGTTAGCAGTAAGATTACATTATCATACTGAATACAGATCAGTTTCAGATCTGTAACTGTAGGTTACAAATCCATAACTGCAGTACTGAATACCAGCCCCTATCTATAAAGTAACTAATTACATTTGAGACCCAGGAGCAAATTATGGCCATTTCCGCACTAGCCTGTTATAGCGCAATGATTCCACTTTCAACATCCTCTGGAATCCTGGGGTTTGCAGTTTCGGGAGGGGCTGCTTGGTCCCTCCCGAAACTGCAAACCCCAGGATTCCAGAGGATGTTGAAAGTGGAATCATTGTGCTATAACAGGCTAGTGCGGAAATGGCCTATGACTAATTGTTGGTTTCAAAGTAACTTGCAAAGTTGTACCACCAGGTTGGTTTTCAGGGATACTAAAACATGAGGGAAGATGTCCATCTTTCTGTCAAGCAAGAAGTTTGCGCGTACAGTGGAAGGCCTCATCCATCACAGAGCTAATAATCTGTACACAGACTAAATCAATGTTTTGTGTGCACCATTTAAAGTCCCAATGTCTTGGGTAACCATCTTTTAACAAGCAGTCTCCCCTTCCGAACACTGTGAATATTTGACTTTAATTATGACTTAACACTCTATATCTCTGGGCAATCTGAATGGCTCTAAGATTTATATCGTTACAGAATTCTCCAGATCAGCTCATATGGGCCACCAATTGTAGTAGTATAAAGCATACTTCTGTCTTTCCCTCCTGGAGTTGGAAGAAAAATATTTAAAATACTGGAATAAAAATATGAATGATCATTAAAATTTGTGGAGTATGTATTTATTCCCCATAAAAAAGGAGTATGCATTGCTATTGGACACTGCAAGGCTGTTCCATAAAGAAATGGCTGCTTCTTTGGGTATTTGGCATTTTTCTTGTGGAGCTTTGCCACCAAAGCTGGAACTGCAATGATTTTATTCTTCCATGCATCACAGGCAGTTGGATTTAAGCAGGAATTAAGAAGGTAAGTGGCATTATTGCGGCAGCCTTTTGCAGAAAGTGTTTCAAATGGCACCTGGAATTGCTGTGTAAGAATCAAAAGGCAGAGCATTCATGCACTGAATGAATTTTTTGATTCTCTGTATATATTGGATATTCTGGGAGATAGTTGAAAGGTCACACTGTAAATTTCCTATCCTGGAAGTGACAGATACCTTGGGAAAGAGGACAACTGGATAACTTTACTTCTGGACCATTCGCTGCCTAAACATTAGTCTAAAAAAAAGACTTTTGACATAACTTCAGTTAATTCATAAATCCATCTTGGAGTAATTTAAAATGTCTTTTCACAAAAACAATAACACTCCATTTTTTGTCTTTTTAAAATATGAAAAGTTACAGGTAGCAAGAAAGCACAGCATTTTGGTGAGTGGAGCCACAGTATGATTTGCTATTTTTAAGGGTCTGTTTTTTTTTTTATCATGTCCCACAAAGGGACTGTGTGCAAGGCCCTTGTTTCTATTAAGACAAGAAAGAAAGGGAGAGGCTGTTTACAAAATACAGTTATCAGACCTGGGCAGGGATAAACTCTAGTTCAAATCTCTAACAAGGCCAAGGAAAAGTGGAAGAGGGGGTTGGAGGGTAGCTTCCACACTTGCTTTATAGACAATATTGTCTTCTTTAAAAGAAACAGCAGAGCAACTTTGGAGAGAGAGCAAGTGCACTGGCAGAAAGGGGAAAAGGAGGAGGAATTGGCTCACTCACAGAGATATTCCCTGTCCCAGTAATGTATACACATCATAGCAGCGTACACATGCAAAACATCAGAAATCTCTAGAAAAGTCTAAGTCAATTTTGGTGGCATCTTCCATCATTAAAGCAATACTTTGATAATGCTAGGATATCTTTCTCTGAAAGATCCCCATGACATCCTGTTTCCTCTTTCATGTTTACAACACACCTTCATCTTTAATCCAGGGGTAGATAGGCTATGGAGTCTGTGAGGGTGTTCAAGTTGCTTGTCAATGTAGAGCCATCTCATAAATTTCATAGGGTTTTCTTAGGCAAGAAATACTCAGAAGTGGTTTGCCATTACCTTCCTCTAAAATGTAGCCTAGAGCACCTGGTATTCTTAGAAGTCCTATGTCCAAGTACTAAACAGGGCTGACCCTGCTTAGCTTCTGAGATCAGATGGAATCTGGTGCCTTCAAGATGCTTAGGCTGCTGATCTGGAGAGCCATACTACCTGATTTTTCAGCTGCTCCAGAGGGTGGCAGCATACCACCACAGGCAGTATTTGAGGTGACTACAAGCAGTGTTGTGCCACTCCTAGAGAAGGTGACGTTTTGAAAATTGTTGTTTTTTCTTGTTTCAGGGTGCCAACCCATATTTTTGAGAGCTGCTTGTATTTTTTTAAAGCCAAAAACATGTTTTCTTCCAGTTGAGAAGGTCTCTTGGGGGAAGAGGCTTAGATAAGGCAGATGGAATTTCAAAGACTAGCTCCAGCCAGCAGAATGATGCATCTTAGCCTTGCTTTAGTAAAAGTTGTTTTTAAGAAGTACCAGTTATAGGGAAATATGATCTATGAAATTATGATTTACATTATCCATGACATTATGATCTAAATATATCTAACATGTTCTATGATATTATCAGCAAAGATAGAGCCAAATGGATCTTGCATAAGAAGAACATCAGGATATAAACTGAATGAATGAACAAATAAATAAAATCCAGTTGTTAGGTCCAACTGAATGAGACCCACTGAATCAGTAGAACTCATATAAGCATTGACTTATCCAATTTCTCTAAATTCAGCAAGTCTGTTCTCATTGACATTGACATTTAGATTTAGGCTCAGGTCTAAAAATCTTATTATTATATGACATAAAAATTACAACTAACATAAAGTTGCTTTGCACAGACTTCAGATTCTTCAGACATAGAGACTAGCATTTTTATCTTCACCTAGCATTCATTACTAGCTGCTAACCTGGTACCTACACCTCTTCCATGACTCTTCCAGACTGCATTTTCTTTCTTTTTTCCCCCGTTTATTTTTAAATTGGAGTTTCTTATTCATAACATTACAAAACAAATGGAAATGCAAACACATAACAATAATATTACTGACAAATCTTTTACACTAAACAACAAGTTTGTACACACGCAAACACAATGATCTACAAAAAATAAAAAAAATCGACGATATAATACATCCAGCACAACATACTACATAAAATAACTTGACTTCCTACTCTGAAAAAGCTACAGATTGAATATCTTCTTTGTTATTACGCTACTCCCTTATCTTATTACTTAAAAGTTCACCTTCGCCCTAAGAGACCCTCTTCATCCTTACTTCACAGTCATTCTTACATCATATCTACTCTCATATTTTCTCTCTTGAGACTGAGTTTAGTGGCAGATCAAATGGTTAGAATATCTAGCCACGTGTTGGATTTCACCCTTTGTCCCATCCAGCCTGATTAATAGTTTTGGTAAAAAGCTTCCGCAATCTGATGGAATTTTAGTTGGACTTAATAAAAATATTGGCTATCTCTCAATTTTGGATTTAATTTTGTTCCCATGGACTGTAGAGAAAGAAGAAATTAAAAGGTTTTATGCTGGAGTCCGGGAGGAAATTGGTCACACACCAAAACAGGACTTCTTGGTAATCATATTTGATTGGTTTGCAAAAGTAGCACAGCAGAATCAAATGCTGTAAGAGAATTTGGCCCAGGATTAAAAATCAAAGCAAGAGAGTGACTGAATTTTGTGAAGCCAACAGTTTGTTCAAACACATTCTTCAGACAACCAAAGAGATAGACATCTCTTAACAACCCATGTAGAAGTCAAATAGACTACGTAACTGAAAGCAGAAGATGGAGAAGCTCCATTCCCCTTGCAAAAACAAGGTCAGCAATAGACTGTGGCACAGACCACGGACAGCTAACCAGAGTAAAGCTAAAGAATCATAAATCAATCATTGTGCCAAAATACAACATGAAGAATATCCCCATCAAATTTAAAGATAATGTAAAAAAAAAATAGACTTACACTTTGTTATTGTGTGCCTTCAAGTTATTTCTGACTTATAGTGACTGTTAGGTGAACCTAACATGGGGAGTTCTGGGACAGAATGTGTTTCCATGACCATGCAAGGAATTGGACCCTGGTCTCCAGAGATGCAGTCCAATGCTCAAACCACTACACCAAGCTGGGTCCAGATTTGCATTATTAAGCCTAATTCACCAGGAGCTAGAAGAACTCTGGACTGAACATTGTGAGGGAAGAATGCAAAAAGACAATATCTGCAGCCAAAAAGAAAGAAAAACCTTAATTCATGACAGATGAAACTCTTCAAGTAGTTAAGGACAGATGAGAAGCAAAAGTAAAGGGGGACAGAAATAGAACCTTGAAAGCAATTGTTCAACAACTTTTGTGCAGGGACAAAGAAAACTACTATAACAATAAAGTCAGAGAAAAAGAAAACAACAAAAAGGTAGAACAAGAAACCTCTTCTGCAAGATCCAAGGAATCAAAGCAAAATTTAAACCAAGAATAAGGATTCCCTACAATCAGCAGAGGAATACACTGCATGATCAAGAAGAAATAAAAAGACGATGGAAACAATACACTGAAGAACTAAGTAAAAGAGATGAAAGGATGACAAGTTCAAGGAAGAACCATTTGAAGATGAACTCACAATATTAGAAAATGAAGTGGAAGCCATACTCAGAGCATTTGGGAGTGATAAATCATCAGGGACAGCTGGCATACCAATAGAGCTGCTTCAAGGTACAGAGAGAGATCCCCTAAATTCTTACTAAAGATCCACAAATATTCAATGTACATTCCAATCCCCCAAAAAGGGGACACCAGGGATTGCAGTAACCACAGGACCATTGCAGTAATTTCCCACACAAGCAAAGTGATGTCCAAAATTTTACAACAAAGACTTTCCCCATATATGAAATGAGAAATGCCTGGTATCCAAACTGGGTTCAGAAGAGGAAGATGCACTAGGAGTCATATTGCAAACATATGTTGGATAATGAAGCACACCAAAGAATTTCAGAAGAAAATCATCTGGTGCTTTATAAATTATAGCAAAGTCTGTGTAGATCATGAATAATCGCTCTTAAAGAAATGGATGTACCACAACATTTGATTATCCTAATGTGTATTATTCAGGATAAGAAGCCACTCTTAGGACAGGGTATGGAGAAACATGATAGTTTCCATTTGGCAAAGGGGACAGGCAACACTGCATTTTATCACCCTATTTATTTAACTTATACACTGAATGTATCATACACAAAGCTGGAATAGATTCTCAGGAAGGAGGTATGAAAATTGGAAGAAGGAAAATCAATAATTTAAAATATGCAGATGACACCAAACTACTAGCAGAAAACAGCAAAGACTTGGAACAACTGCTGAAGAAAGTCAAGGAAGAAATTGCAGAGGCAGGTTTATAGCTGAATGTTAAGAAAATGAAAAGAGACTTTTTTCATATGTGGTGGACATGTGAAGAAGCAAAGAGATTTCGGATTATGATACACTGATTGGTGGAAGACATCTTGAAAATAAAAATTCAACTGAAACCAGTTGTGTATTGGGACTGATGGATGATCATATAAATAAGAACTCTGTAAGAATTATACAATACAGGACAATGGCAGCAAAAATACTGTACACGCAGAATGGAAAGACCCCACGATATCATCTCAAGATGATTAGGTGATAAAGTTGTTGGATGTGGTGGAGATGGACAAATTGATGACTTTAATTAGAGAAAATTCTTTGAATGAATTGAAGAAACAATTGGAAAAGGTGATAATGTTTTTAGGAGGTGTTGAGGAGAGACATGTAACAACAGGATTTGAATAATATGACTAGAAACATTATTGTAGAATGATATATTTACTATATTATGGTATTACTACATTTAGCATAAGTAGAAGAGTAATTATATCATAAGCATAAATGTAGTCAAATTTTTATCTAATTTTATCATAGGCAAGTACTATGATCATTTAGTTATAGTTATTTTTATTTGAGCTTGAAGTACAATAAGTGTTTGCCATTAATCATACTCTGAAGAGCTGGAAGACACGTGTATAACCCTTTGTGTTTTTGTATTTGTTTATTTAGTTAGATATTTGTTTGGTCATTTAGTTAGTAAATGCTGGGTGTTTTTGTGTGATTATTATTTTATATTTGTTATTTTATATTTGTTAATTATCTTTTTAATTAAAAAACCTATTTTTTAAAAAACATAAACGATGACCACAGATGATTTACATAATTTTAAAGCAGACAATGAGGATATTGAAATCGTGAAAGATTTTCCAAAACCTTGGCTCAGTCATTAATCAGAATGGAATCTGCCGTCAAGAAATCAGAAGACTAGGTCTTGGAAGACCAGCTAGGAAGGAATTAGACAAGATCCTGA
Source organism: Ctenosaura bakeri (assembly GCA_948474755.1). Classification (NCBI taxonomy): domain Eukaryota; kingdom Metazoa; phylum Chordata; class Lepidosauria; order Squamata; family Iguanidae; genus Ctenosaura; species Ctenosaura bakeri. The sequence goes on along the minus strand of CAOLHI010004445.1, from coordinate 59,302 downwards.
AGTGTCAAGATATGTCACTGAATACTAAAGTTAGGATGGTCCACATCATTGTATTTCCAATTACAAGCTCAAGGCCAAAGAGCGTGGGAGAAAAGGACAAACCAGACCACACATAAAGTTGGGACAAAAAAGGCTACAACTTTATTGACTATAGCATGAGAGGGTTGGCTTGCACATATGTCTGGATCCGACATCATCCAACTTGCCTGTTGACCAATGAACCAATGAGCCTGGAGCCCGAACTGACAGAAATCAGGTGCAGGGCCACCTGACCCACCCCAGGAGTGCACGGATGCAAACACCCAATCTGCAGCACATGCCTGCTGGCAATCCTGCCTTCTGGGCAACTCCATCCCAGGACCTGGAGACCTGGGGAAATAGCAAACTCAGATCCAAGCCCCATGCCAGCTGCCTATAAGCTGTAACAATAATAATAATAATAATAAAAAGACATAACATGACCACAGCATGCAGGATACACCTGAGAAAAGAGGGAAGGAGGGGTGATGTGCAAAAAAAAAAGAAAAAAAAGACTGAGTTCCGGAGCAGGGGGGAACCCAGCAAAAATACCCAAAGCCCAGATCAGAGGGAAGACTACCTTCAGCTCTGGCCCAGGAGAAGCAGCCAATCATTTCAAACCAGCAGGTTTGAACTGATTGGCTTGGAGCCCTCCTCCAGCCAGACAATAAATATGCTAACATCTTGTCTTGAACATTTCACTCATCATTCTAAAAGAAAATATCCCACAAACCATTTTCTACTGTTCTGGGGAAAAAATAGTTTCTGAAAAAAATGTTTGTTTGTTTTTTAAAATAGAGAGGCCTTCACATTTCTGCCCTTACCCACCACAATTTTGGATTCCAAGTCAAGGTGAATCCAGTTAATTTTATCTATAAGCAAGAAGCAAACTGCTCAGAGAAAATCACTGAGTGCTCCAGCATCCTCTTTGCAGAAATCTGATGAAGAAGGGGTTGCACAGTTCAGAAAAGCAGTCCATCTGTGTAGACATGGTGGTGGGAATAACTAAATTGCTAACTAAGTAAGTAAGTAAGTAAGTAAGTAAGTAAGTAAATAAATAAATAAATAAATAAATAAATGGCAAAGATAATCTAGCCTTCTAGAAGTTGTTGGATTGCAGGTCCCAGCTGCCCTAGTCAGTATAGCCAATGATGAGGAATGCTGGTTCCAAGATGTGTGTGTGGGGGGGGACATGATTCATACTTCCACAACAGATCAAGAAGTTATTTTGCAGATGAGACATCATACTTATTCTGAATGCAGAATTATGTATTCAAACAAACTTTGATTAGTGGTGCAAAAATGTATATAAATAAACAGCAAGGGCTACTGGAGTTAGCTGTGCTCTTCCTTTGTAATAATTTGATGATTAGAATGGCCTAGAAAAATTGTATTTTATAATCCTGGTGTACTCAAACCACAAGTTCTTAGTAAATTCTGAAGGGAGATTATTTACTGTTTTATGCACATTTGGCTTGGATGCAATTATAGCAGCAGAGTTAATTAATGAGCTTCTCTTGCTGCTCTGAGAAATTTAAATCAATCAAATATTATTTTTTCCACTTCCTTTCACACCCATAGCTACATAAACAGATCTACAACGAAATACATCCTTTAAAATGACCATTGGTGTCTGTTATTAGACACTTCTTTATTGAGTTCTGACTGCATTTGATCTGATAGAATTCTTACTAAGTCCTCACTGGACCTTTGATGTACCCTGAGGTTCTTCAAAGAGTGCTGAACTTTTTTCTGTACCCTGGCATATTTCCTGGGCATCACCAGGATAAACCAATCATAATTTGGCATCAGAGTGTCCCACTTTTGTTATTAAATGCACCCCTGGAATCAAATAATCCATTCCATCCTTGCTTCCCAGTGTTCAAATTGCCACAATTCAACTTGTCACTATCGTGCATTGCACCTGGACACTTTTCTTTGTTTTGTGACGAGCAATGATATGGTTTTGCTTGTTCATTCCAAAGGAGAAGTAGTAGATAGGAATGGGCAGCAAAGGAAGAAAGGAGTAGAGCTGACAGGTTAGAATTTAGACCATACAAAGGTACTGTGACCAAGTAACATACTGACATCTACTAATTTTCCAACCACAAGTGCCAGCCACTTGGTGAAGCCAGTGATCTGATGCCATGCAGCTTCAAAACTGGAGCAACTGGGGAGATGCCAACATCTTCTCTGTATGACATGTTTATTAATCATGTGCAAAAGTCTCTCCATCCCACCCCCTCTCTTTCACTGCTTACTTTGGGTGCAATGTTTGCCAGTAACCATTTGATCATCCTTGATTGGAACCATTTGGGTCTATTTCCACATTAACATGTAGGCAGCTGCAACAGCAATAGTCACAGTAACTGAAGCACAAGAATTAAGATGTTCTTGGAATTAAGTTTTTGTTGTTGTTCTAATTCTATGCATCTTCAGTCCACACAACTGTATTATTCTGCCACACCCATTGTGATAATCAGTCATATTTTACTGATGGCATAATTTCCTGTGTGCTTGAAACCTGACAAAAACAAAGGAATTTTATCCATATTGTATCACTGTTTTTTTGATCAAACTGTGCCTGGATATTTTTTCAAGTTTTTTTTAAACATAAATATTCACAACAAAAGAGCAGCAATTTTCTGCCTGAAGTATTTGCAGTGCTTGTATATATTTTTGTGTATGCTTGTATGTGCCTTTAGTAAAAATAAGGTAATTGTGCTAGTGACTTTTCTTTGTAATTTTTGATTGACACACTTCATAGCATAATTGAACTTCGCAGTTGAAAAATAACAATATAGATTGTGTTATTCTGTATTTATTCTTTTTAACCCTATTGTAAGGCACACCTTAGAGCCCATAAGCCACAAGATAACTCTCTATACTGCACACAGTAGCAGTCTTAGATTTCTGAAAGCTTTAAAAATGGATTTTTTAGGATTTTCCAGAGTCTGGAGACTGGACCTATTTCTTTTATTTATACCAGTCCTTAATGCAAAAGGGAAATAAAATTGCATTTAAGGGCTATGAATATATTGGGGGTAATGTGACAGTGTAAGAATGATATAATTTAAGTATTCTGGCATGGCAAAATAGAACTGAATCATTTTGCCTATTATCTTCTGAAAGTTATTGAAAATGATATGAAATATATTCTGTAGTACATACAAAAAAAATCTTTTAAGTTTTTTTAAAATGCAATTTTGTCCACCGTTTGTTCATTCGTTATCCATTCATCCATTTTCACATTGTGAAGGCTTTCTATTATGAAACATTTTTGTGAAAAAAAATGAAGGCAAAAAAAGTATACTACTTCTTTAAAATATATTGCAAGAATCCTCATTTCCAGATTTTTATTGCTGTACTAGCTGGTATTCTTGCATGCAGTTTTGTAATTTATTCTGAACATTCCACTTAAACCTTTTTTCAATAGCATGATTTTATTAGAGTCAGCTCACTGGACTTTCCCAAAAAGGTATTTAAGATCAAATAAAACCAGTGCTTGGAAAAATATCATTACAATATGAAAGCAGTTACAAAAACATTAGTACTGCAAAGTTTTATTTCAAATGGCTGAGCCTGCTGTACCCCAGGTTATTGCAGTTCTACTTCTTCAGACACACTCACTGGAAAAATGAAGAAAACTGTCATCTTTGCACTTTTTGCCTTTTTCTCAGAAGAAAAAAGAGAGCCAATTTCAAGGGAGATGGATTTTTTTTGCTGGGCGCTATCCATGAGGAGAACAGTAAATGCATTCTTCTCATTCATAGATTCTTTACTAAGCAAATGAGCAATTTTATTCTTACTTACTTTGTCAATTACATATAAATTGCCCTTGTTTTGAATGATTCCCCTTGAGTGGAGAGAAGCTGAAAATTGATACTCCTTCTCAGTTCATGTTCTTCCAATAAGACAGGACAACAGGTTCAGCTGATAGGACCATCTCAGAGCAGCATCCTCATGGTTTATTATGAATTTTTTTTTTAAAAAAATGTAAAATGTCTGTGTTTCCCACCTTCCATTAAAAAGTACAAGACAGCTAGGCATTAAACTGTAATAAAAAAAGAGCTGATAATCATGATAAATAAAATAAATAAAATAAAATATCAATATCAAAAGTCAACTGCAAGCTAGTAGATGCAGCAAGTTGATTGATGACATTGGAGGTTGTTGGATGGAATAACCAGATTTGATGCTGAATGAGAAAGTTACCTGACAGAGTGAGACAGATCTCCAAAAGCTTAGGTGTGGCAAATGAGAAGACCTTGTCCCACCCCAGCAAAATAGAACTGAGATATCAGGGAGTCACAAAGGAGAGCATATCTAGAGGATATTAGTTAGTGTGGACAGACTTGTACAATCTTTGAGGGAACTTGGTCGTTCAGAGTGTAAAAGTTAGTGTTTTTGTTACCAGAAAGAAAATTTTTTGTGCCATTCGTTACATCTCTATGGCAGATATCCTGTTCATTAGTTCCAACTAAAATAGAGTTAAAGTAGTTAATTACATTAACGGTTGAACAGTGAGTCAACATGTAGGTAAATCCAATTGTTTCAATGGTTCTGTTCTAGTTAAACTAACAGTAGGACTGTAACTATTATATTTCCCCCAGAGAAGAACAGGAACAAAAGCAGTAATTTACCTCAAAAGCTGAATAAATTTTGAAAAAAATGCCTCATTATTTGTATCATACTCTGGACAGAACTACATTGCCTCTCTTGGAATCTAGTAAACAGGCAGAAATATAGTAAACAACCTAATTGGGTTATATCCAACGGTGTCCAGACATTCTTCAGTGGGATCAAAATTGAATTAATTCCTCTTTCCCTGCACACCCTTGTGCATCCTTCAAATACACCAAGCAGGTTTGGAAAACTCTCCAGAGCAGAATTAGGGCAATACGAGAGGTTGCAGGGAATGGTGACTGAACATGTGGAAGTCTCCTTGAGCAATGTCAGCTGTTAGCTTCCTCTCAACTTTAAAGTCAGTGAACCAGAGGCCACTTCCGCACTACACTGTCATAGTGCTATTATTCCACTTTCAACATCCTGTGTAATTCTGAGGTTTGTAGTTTACTGAGGCCAAAGATGCCCTTCCCTAAACTGCAATTCCCAAGATTCTGTAGGATGTTGAAAGTGGAATAATAGCACTATAACAGTGTAGTGTGGAAATGGCCTGAATCCCTTCATGGTCTAAACAGCAAATACATCCCTAATTTTAGACTCTCATGATTGCTACTTATTATGGTCAACACTGAGAATTTGCCTCACCACGCCTGTAAAGATTCCCTTATTTTTAGTGTAGTTTTCATAAAAACTGTTCAGCAAACATAGCTTAAGAAAACTTACAAAAATATATCAGTCCGATATAACTTACTTTCCTGTTTAATTGCCTCTGAATGTAGTACTGTTGTTGTCATGCTTTTTTGATAGTAAACCATCCATGCTTATCCTGTACCATAGAACTTAATGAGAATGTTACCAAACAGGGAAATTATTGATTTGTTTTTTTATTATAGTTTTTAAATGCTGTTGTATAATAGTGTAACATTCTGGAGCTCTGTAATTGGGCATTATTGTATTACACAGATGTCACTATCACATCTCCTTTAAATTACTGGCACTAAAATCTTTTGATAAAGTCCAACATTTCTGTACCCTTCCTGCATTTTCTTCCATCATAGGTGAGAATCATAAGGTTCTCCTCGCTGGACTGCAAATTCCAGCAGCCCTATCCAGTGTAGTGAGGAATACTGGGAAGTATGGTTGCACAATTCCTAAATAATCTCGTACACATTTGCTTAGAGGCAAATCGTATTAAATTCAGTCTGCCTAACGTCTTAGTAGATGTTCAAAAATGTAAACTGTGCATCTACTCATATTATCACCTTGATAAATTCAACCTTGATAAATTCAACTCCCAGGCATATTCTTTTATATATTTATTTTAAAAAGCAGGGGCGAAGAACTTAAATGGACTGACAAACAAAAAAAATCTCCTTGGGTTGCCATTGGTTCCTTGTGTTGCGATAACAAATATTTTGTGGACTTTCAATTGGCAGGGTCTGTGCTTTAATCAGAAGCACCACTGCCCCCCTTGTACCCAGAAAACAATTACAGTGTTTGTAACAGTATTTATGAATGAATTTGAGAGGCTTTTAAAAACCCTCATTTTGGGCTTATTTAGGGGACATTGTGGTATTTTCACTGTCTTAACTAACGTACAGTTTGATACTTTATTTTCCCTGCCGCCCCCTTTTTGTCTACTTAATATTAGCATTTGTTGAACATGCTCTCTTTCTGACTTGTTATTTAAATGCATATAGGATTACTGTTTCCACTGCTCTATTTCACTTCTGTCTGTTTAAACATGCAAGCTATGTACCAAACCACCATCAACACCCTTAATTCTGAAGAAAAGGCTGTATATGAAGGTTTTTAAAGTCCTCTCTTAAAATGGCAGGTTACTGTTCGTATTACTTTTCTAAGTAGAAATATGCTTAAAAAGTAAAGTCTTTATTGCTTCTTAAAAGGTGCAGTACTCTGTGATAAATTCTCATATTTTGACTGTTAATATGTTTGAATGAAAATTATTTATACATTTTGGTGAGGTTGAGTGGTTTTCATTTGATTGCTGCCTCTGGAAATGAAAGCAGAGTAGCAAGAAATTTACATGTCATGCTGTGATGTATATCCAGATTATGAGATGATTGCGCAGTAGATGAACACCAAGTAAAATCATTTGCATCAAACTGTGACAACTGCAATTCCTGACAAGGCCTCTTAGTTTTTTGGGCTATTATCACCGTACAAGAATATAATCTATTGACAGCCAGGCTGTTTAATACATTTAAAGGCAGACAGTGGAAGAAATCTTAACTGTTTTCATTCGCCACTGCACAAGGGTGCAGATCAAAAGTGAATTATATTTAACAATATGCATGTATGATGATAAGATGCATGACATTCATCAACCTGTTTAGTCATGGTTAAACTGAGATGAGGAAGATCCAATATTACTGCCATATGTGGTCTGAAATAGAGACGTGAGCCTGAAAATTATATTATTGCCCAGTACAAGTGAACAAACAGGAGGAGACATTCTTTCTTAATCTTTCTTGTCCCCCCATTGCACATAAAGGTGAAAATCTCCCTTTATTTAAGCATATGCAGTATACCATCTCTGATGAATGTAAGCAAGAAAATCCTACATTTTAAATCAGTTGGTGTTTATTGTACTATCTAGACTTTTTATATTCAGCTTTTAGTATATGCTGCTTGTTTTTACATGGCTACCTATTCCTCTTTGTCCTGTTTTGTACTGGGCACCCTCCTAATGGACAAAATTTTCAAAAAAATGTCCATACAAATGAGATAATATTATATGTTGTACATGTATGTGTATGTATGAAACACAAACCATGTGCAGAATCATGTTTCTTACCTTAGTAATACTTCAAGAAGACCCACTGTGAGGCTTATGTCAGTCCGCAATGGGGTCTATTCTAATCGTGTCTCCATCTACATCCAGCCCATATGTTGTGCTTTCTAGATCAGGATTAATATCCATAACCTATACTTATCTATACTTATCTGCCTTCTCCAAGCCAGTGTGAACTTCTCCAAGCTGGTGTGAACTCCAAGTTTCAGGAGAAGTTCCAAGCATCTCCTGATGTGTCTGCTCCTATAAGGTCTTGCTACTCTATAAGGTCAATGCTAAGGGATTTGCATGCAAAACATGTTCCTCCATATTCCAACTACCATTGCTCTGGCCTCTGAGGTAAAGAAGAGAAGCTGAACTCTGCACTATTTAGTCTCTTTCTCCAATGCTATCCCAATTTCTTTGTGTGTCCTGTTTTATTTAGACTGTTAAGCCTGAGGGCAGGGAACAGTCAATTTAACAATTTGTAAGCCACTCTGGGAACCTTTCTGGATGAAGGGTAGTGTATAAATATTCTATCTATCTATCTATCTATCTATCTATCTATCTATCTATCTATCTATCTATCTATCTATCTGTCTGTCTGTCTGTCTGTCTGTCTGTCTGTAGGAAACCAGAGGTTGGGAAAACAGCAATAGAAAACTCATTCACTATGTGTGAATCTTCATGTAGCCATGTCTAATCTTCTTCTCTTGCTTCTGTAAACTATCCATTCCCTTGGGGGAGAGGTATTTGTAGAATTTGGAGGAGTTGCCTTCCCTCCCTCCCTCCCTTCCCAGAAGTCTCTAAGGCATGATAAAATTATTGGTGTTGCTGCTGCTGTTGTTGTGTGCCTTCAGGTAATTTTCAACTTATGGAAACCCTAAGGGGAACCTATCATAGGGTTTTCTGGGGGCTGAGAATATGTGATGAACCCAAGGCACCCAATAGGTTTCCATAACTGAATGGAGAATTGAACCCTGGTCTTCATGGTCATAGTCCAATGCTCAAACCACTATGCTATTCTGGTTCTCAGACATGGGCTGTTTCCTCACTAGCCTGTTATAGTGCAATTATTCCACTTTCAACATCCTATGGAATCTTGGGGTTTGCAGTTTAGGGAGGGGCTGGCCGGCCCCTCCCTAAACTGCAAACCTCAGGATTCCATAGGATGTTGAAAGTGGAATAATCGCACTATAACACGCTAGTGCGGAAATGGCCATGGATAGAATACTGTTGGGAATTATTTTATCTCACGATGAGGATAAGGTTTCATTTTGCAAGTCCCTCAAAACTGATTTGATTTTTTCAGATGGAGAGGGAACTTTCATGCCAGCTTCACGAAATTGCACAGAAAGCTGGACCAGATATTCCAAACGTAAGCCAAACACTAGTAAAATCCACATGTAAGACATGACACCATCCACATGTAAGAGGGGAGAAAGCAGCATATGTGGAGGTGTACAAGCTGAATCTTTAGAAAAAACATGAAGGGGAAGGGGAAAACTCAAGAAGGACTGAGAATGTTCCATGGGTAAGGGATGCTGAGAAACTGTTGAGGAAAGAATGGAAACAGGCAGGGAAAGGTGGAATGGAATCAGGTTATGTTGGGAAAGTGCATAGCTGGCTAGCAAAATGCAGCTGAAAAGTGTGTTTTCTTGTAGGGCCCACTTGTAATGTTAGTACTGATTATGTTAATCACTATGCTTGATTGACCCATTAGAAAGTCCATTGAAATTATTGAAAGCTTTTCCATTAAACTCAATGGATTTTTTTTCATATACTAAGCAACATATCCAGGTGACTAATGATATTAATATGTCATTTTGTTAAATTAATTAGATTTTGACTGGATCTCATTACCCATGCAGTTGGTTTAAGGCAGCAGCAAAGGAGCATATGAAATTCATGGGGTTGCCATAAGTCGACAGGTGACTTGAAGATATACAAATGTGCACATACACACATAGGAACATATTATTTCTGCCCCCTTCTCTCACTGGAAAGGAAGGCACAGGAAAGGGAAAATGTAAGGTGATCTTATGCATGCACGTGTGATTTCAGCAGGAAATCAAACAAACCATACAGAAACAAGAGTGAACTTCCTCCAGCTAAGGAACGTCCAAGGGGAAAGGGGAAAAACCAGGATAAGGGAAGAGGAGGTTGAGAAATTAAGACAGGGGCTTTTGGTGGGAAGAACCAGGAGGCACTACTGCTGTGCTGACACATGCAGGATCAGATAGTCTGGAGGGCTGAACATTCACACAAAGGCTAGACAATGTGGCTGAACTATGGCAGGAGGAATGAGGTTAGGAAGGGCTTTACTAATGAGTTCAGAACAGGAGGGAAAAAGGAGTAAGGGATCACAAGACAGCTAAACAGATGCCCCAAACTGCAGTTGGAACACATTTAAATCATCACTTTTGTAGTGGAAAAGGAAAAGGTGCTGGTGCTGGTTTGAGAGGGCAGGAATGGTTACTGATAACTTTTGATGTTTATGTCCCTCATGTGAATACTTAAGTGTGGGAACACCCGTATACTATCGGGTAACATTACTGCAAATAATTGGTCTGTTTGTATTCACTGTCTGTCTCTCATTTCTAGAGCATTTGCAGTGTGAAGCATTTGATCCTACTTAATATGCAGGCATGCCTGTTCTTTCAAACCAGTGTTCACCAACTAGAAAGGTTATTTTTTTGAACTACATGTCTCAGAAGCCTCAAGCTGACAAGAACAGTAGTCATGTAGCCTCAGGGCTTCTGGAAGTTGTAGTCCAAAAAAATAACTCTTCCAACAGCTGATGCTACCCTCTAATGCCCACTGGGTATTCGTTTGGAATACTGGATAGCAGGTGTTTGCTTGCATACACATATGGCTAATGTGGAGAGAAGGACTTGAATGCACATATAGTGCCCATCCCAGTTTGTCAACATGCCCACATGCCTTTTAGATCTACACACTGAGGCCAAAGGTTTGGAAAAGGCTCTGTAAGTACATTTGTGTATTTACAGAGCTACAGAGTCTAAAAAAATCCTGAATTTCTCATCCTTGGAACTATGAGAGCATTCAGCTGAACATGCATAGAACTTTTCTCACTGAATCTGGAAAGGTCTAAAAGCAAGTTGGTCACGTCATTGGGAGGCAAAGCTTATATGTCCTCCTAGCCACTTTAGCTCTGACATGTGCAGGGAAAAAACCTCTACAGGCCCTACATGTATGTGTATTCATACATTTGCCTATGGGTTGTATGGGAGAATTTCCTTTTGACTAACTTGCTCATTCACTATTCAGCTCAATTGTCTGATTCCGTACAGCCTTTTTTCAACCCAAATGCATAGGCAATTGCTGTTTTGGTGGACCACAAGTCATAGCCATTAACAGAAATGGTTGCTCCCATTCCGTATAAGCAGATTTGTTTAAGAAGAACATTGGGTATGAGCAGAGTGCACTGTGGTATAATGAGAAGTTGTTAGATACTAAAGAGCTCCTTAATGGGAAGACATAACAAGAACAAAGCATAATAAGAACTAGCGGCTCAGTGTTAGAAATGAAAAGAATGTGGGTTAAAGGAAAGGCACAGCTTTTGAGCAAAGAGAATGAGTGATACCTGTCTTGCGGGACAATGGACTAATGTTTTCTTGTCACATTTGAGCCAGTAAGATTGCGTAAACACAGTTGTGTAAAGTATGCCAGACAGCCTGTGTATGAATGGATTTAGAACAGGGGTTTAGAATAGGGTATCATACAGACTTCAGATGTTACTGGGCTCTAAGTACTGACAGCTCTGGACAGCATAGCCCATTGAGATAAATGCTGGAAGGAGTCTAACAATATCTAGAGAGGCATACAAGTCCCACCTCTTATCTAGGAGAATTCACAGGGTGGATTAAACTGACAGAGCTGTGGCAGCACTCTGCCCTTTGCAAGTCAAACCAGTGTGCCTGATGGTGCTTTGGATCACACTCTACTGGATGCCCTGCATACTATACCATGTCACTGATCCTGTTTGGTTATAGTGATGCATTCACTGTACAAAACAATCATAGGATGCAGCTACCCTCTCCTTTGTGCTCCTTCACTCACTTTTCTTCATGTCCATATCCTAGGGCAAGCCACATCCTCACAGTCTTAAGATGAAGGCAATGGCCTGAACAAACCTTTCCAACAAAACCCTATGATAGCATCACAAAGAGTCAGAGTCAACATGAAGGCACAAAACAACAAAAGAGGATTACTCAAATTCATAGAAGATATGGTTATCAATGGCTACTAGTCACAATGGCTGTCCTTTGCCTTCGGTATTGGAGGTGTTATGTTTCTCAATACATGTGCATTTAGGGTGTTACTGTGGTCATTTCTTTCCTTTGGGCTTCCCCTGGGCATCTTTCTGACCCCTAAAGGAACTACATACTACATTATATAGGCTTTTAGCCTACTCCGAATGGTTGTTTTTGTGTTCTTTTTACACTGTGGTACAAGATGGGATACTATAATCAGGATAGGAGCAGGCATTTAATTTTTTTTCTGGCTCTTCCTCCTTATCTTTCTTGTTTCTTCACACAGGGCAATTGGTATTGGATAGCTTTGTTGTGGGCCAAAACAGAGGACAATCTAAATGGAGCAGGCAACTGATGTTGACTTTGCCTACCATGCTTTCCTTTGTTCATTTCCACAAGGCATTTATTAATGCATGAATCAGTAATGAGTGAGGGGATGATGCCTTCACTCCTTCTGATGAGGCACAAACTCATACATGGAGGCTATATCCCTCTCGAAGCCAAAAGCAGCTCCCCAGATGGGCAACAGGGAATAACACTAGCCTCTCTCTCTCTCTCTATTCTTCTTTCTCCACATGTGGATTGTCTCAATTCACAGCAGTCCAGATTTAGCTACTGTGGCTGAATAGAAAAGCAGTGGAGAGATCTAGAATGTAGTGAAGGGATCAAGTCTAGTTTCTTTCCTTGGAAATTTCAGGGTGAAATGACTTTTAGAATGTAAGTTACTTCCCACTTATGTATCAAAGTGATGCAATGGAAGGATGACTGAAACAGATGTTTTTCTAAGATCATCCTAAAAGAGATAATGAATAACAACACTTACTTACTATTTTTGTGGGTTTTCTTTTCTACTTGCAAGGTTCCATTCAGGCCAGTCTTAGACAAGCTCACTCAGAAGTAAGACTAACAGTACCCAATAGAATATGCTCTTGTGTGCCTTCAAGTCATTTCTGACTTATAGCAGTCCTAGGCCCAACCTATCACAGGGTTTTCTGGGGCTGAAAGTGTGTGAGGTGCCCTAGGTTTCCATGGCTGAGTGGGAACTCGAACGCTGGTCTCCAGGATTGTAGTCCAATACTCAAACCACTATACTATGCTGGCTGTCCAATAGAATATACTCCTAAATAAATATGCATGGATTACACTATTCTTTTCTGATTTTTCTCACAAGTATTTTATACATGTTTGGTACATTTTAAAATTATTTGTTACACTGGCTGGCATCCTCTTCAGTAATTACAGTACCATAAGTTTGTCTTACACCACCATAATCCACTTTTATGATTGTTGCACATGCAACAAAAACACTACCCAAAACTGACTTTTCAGCAGCATAGCCTTCCCAACACAACTATTTTCATGTTGTTGGAAAATGAAGGAATGAGAGGGGATGCAGTCAGTTCCATGGCCATAACTGGACATGTTGTGACAGGCACATGCAGCACCTCTGCCACTACAGGAAGAAAGCTGTACACATCTCTGTTCATTCCTCATCTCTCTGGTAACACAGAAATGGTTGTACTGGGGGGCTGCACTGCTGAAAAGGTGGGTTTTGATGGGTAGAATTGGGAGATGTAGCTAGGAAGATATAGCAGTGTCTCTGCAGTGACATGTCATCACTCAGGAACTTGGACACTATCATAGAAATTACATTTATCTGTTCATATGTTGCATTTATCACACCTGTCCTCCAATTAGCTCAAGATGACATACATGACTGAGAGAAAGTGACTTTGGTAAAGTCATACAGTGAGTTGCATATCTCATTAGGGATCTGAACCTAGATCTCCCAAGACCCAGTCCAGTACTCTAACCATTACTCTGCTCAGTGATTATATCCAGAAAGGAATAGGAAAATCTCACACTGGTGTCATTACTAATAGAATGTTGGGCATCAGTAAACCAGTTTCATTGTCCTCCCATGTGTGTGCATAAAATATTAGTGACTTCATCTGACATTGGAGGTTGCTGGAATTTTGTAAACCAGCTCAATGGAAACCATTTGGGGAAACTTTTAAATGTCAGTGTTGTGCTAATACCGAATGAAATCTGTTTTTATTAGACTGTTGATCACCAGGGAAAACTTTAAAGATTTTGGAAGTTATCAAGCTTATAATGCCACCCATTGGGGTCTTGCCGAGCAGCTGTTGCCACTTAGAAACTTTTGAACATAAGTTACATTTGGGGAAAGAGGATAATTTTAAAGGATAAAAATAAAGAAGGATGCATCTGCCTTGAAAGAAATTCTGCCTACTAACTTTCTCTGACACATCACCTGGATAGAGTGATGGTGGTAGTTTTGGAGGTGAAAAAAATTATGGTACAAAGTAGAAAGAAACTGGTAATAAGCAAGTTGGCATTTGTTCTTTATGTAGGCATATTTGTTCCTCAAAGTCAGCCTATGAGGACTATTAGCATTTAAATAAATGATTCAAGACTTTTTAGAGAACACAAGGGGGAAAAATCTTTTCAGCATTATAACATGACAGTCTACAATGTAGTGGGAAAAAAAGAAGGCTGTCATTTTTTCTTCAATTACAAAAGGCAAATATTTATTATTTATAAGTATTCGCCTTGTATAGGCTTAAATGTTATTTATGAACCTGTTGCATAGTGATTTTCAGTGTAACTCATTATTTTTAGCCTTAGGGTGTTGTAAAGGAGCATGGATATGTTTAATGACACTGCTAGTCAGCGCAATTACACTGTAATCATTATGTAAAATGTGCTATTAATTAAACCAATTTCTAGTTAGAACATTCTCCTCTGCAGGGCTTAATCTTAATCTCCAGCAATCTTTCTTTCTGTTTTTTACCTATTAATTATACAATCACTTTTTAAAGTTACATATATGTTTTTGTTTTTTTCACCATCTTGCACAGCCGGCTGCTCAGCCTTTTCAGAAAAATCTCCAGTTAATCCCGGTGAAAATTATATCACCAAACCGGGGGAAATGTTAGCCAGGAATCTCTCTCATATTCATGACCCAAAACTGTTGATGCCTGTTTCCTCTTTGCTATGGTCATTTTATAAAATTGGAAAAAAGCGATATATTCCAAATGTCCTTGTCCATTCCTTCTTCCGTGTGAAAATTCAGTTGTTTCTTTCAGGCAACAGAAAATGTGTTCATATTTAAATTGCATATTATGGACAACTAAGCACAAAAGCAGGTATATAATCCCTGTGTTGATGCTTCTTTATATTGATGTTCCAAGCCAGACCTCAGAGATTGCTCTTATTCATCTCTTTGTTGCCTTTTAAACCATATCAAGGAAGACTAACTATAGTGGTTTAAGTGCTGGACAAGGACTTTCGGAGACCAGGATTCAAATCCCCACTCACACATGAAAACTCACTAGGTGAGACTGGACAAGTTATTGTCTGTCAGCCTCAGAGAAAGGCAATGGTAAACTTCCTCTGAATAATTTCTGCCAGGGAAATCTTACGGTAAGATTATCGGAGTTGACTTGAAGGCACATTAACAACAATAATACTGGACCACCCCCCTGTTGTGACAGTATAAAGTGTCTTTCTGTATATTGTGATATTGCTGAAGCACAAAGGGCGGATTGATGTTCTCTATGTAGTACAGGGCTGAGCAAATTGTAGCCCAGGGGCACATACTATCTCAAAATTATTTTTGTGATTCCTTCCAAAAGTTGTTCATTCCTAATATAGTACCATCAAAACACATGCATATCTATAGAGTTTCAGTCAGAGTTTGGAGAAATTACTTGTTTTGACTATGGCTCCCAGAATCCTGTAATAATCTGGCTAGTATGCTGGCCAGGGAGCTGTAATCCAAACAAGTAACCTTTCAGATTCTACAACAACGACAGCAATCTATGGGGCCTTTTTGTACTACACTGTTCTAGTGCTATTATTCCACTTTCAACATCCTGTGCAATTCTGAGGTTTGTAGTTTACTGAGGCCAAAGAGCTCTCTGGCTGAGAATTCTAAATGCCCCTCCCTAAACTGCAAACCCCAGGATTCCATAGGAAGTTGGAAGTGGAAAAATAGCACTATAACAATGTAGTGTGGAAATGGCCCACAGTCAGCCCTCCACATTTGCGGGTTTCACTTTTGCAGATTTGTATATTTATGGATTATTTGCTGTCACCTCTGCTCCCTCCCTATGCCATTTTTAATAGGGACTGCAAGCCTCCTGAGACTGAGAAACTGCAAACGAGACTTGTAAGTCCCTCTTAAAAATGGTGTGGGGCAACAGTGGAGGTGGCTGTAAGCCCCACCAGTTCCCCACTTCTGCCTTGTGAAGGAACCCTGATGCCTCAAAGCAATCCACAGTGGGTAGAATACAGTAATCATACTTTTTTGTGTGTTAAATATGGTTTGGGAGGGCCTAGAGTTATTCACAGTGTTTCCACATTCATGGGGGTCCTATGCCCCTAACCCTGGCGAATGTGGAGGTATGACTATATATCCTTACTTCCAAAGAGTACGCAGTGTTAATTTTGAGAATGGCAGCAACCACAAAGGGCAAGGGACAATGGGAAATGGACAGGTAGTCCATGATGACTGAAAGGAAAAGAAAGTATATGTATTTTCAAATTATTTTTTCTCCAAGCTAGAGTACCCTTAAATTCCTTTTGAAGAAAGGGCTTTGCATGACATAGTGTACAGAGAACTATTTCCCACTATCCTTTCAGTTTAATATCACCTACTCTAACTAGCAGTGGCTCTCCAGGGTGTCAGGCAAAGGTCCTCCCAATTTTTTTTTTTAGTGTCAGGAATGTCATCTGGAATCTTATGCTTGCAAAATATATGTTGTAATACTGAACTAGACCTTCTCCTCTATGGTTTGCTCACTATATTTAAATGCATAGGTTCTTTTTAGTATCCTGGATCTCAAGGGAAGTTACTTTACTGTTGCTAATGGATCTGAAATTTTATGTCTTTTATTGACCTTTGTCCTGAGTCCTCATATAGCCAACATTGAGATCTCTCCAGACCTTCTAAACTGACAACAGAAGTAACATCTGAGACAAAATGCTCCTATAGACAGGAAGCAGGAGAAGCTAACCATACCTCCTAAAGGTATGATCAGCCATGAGAAAACTAGTTTGAATAAACTATGGTTTCCTGAAACTGTGGTTTGTTGCAAACTGAAAGAAAAAGCTTCGGCTGATCTTTATACAAAAAGGAGTAGGAAAAGAGGAAAGAGTATATGACCCTGAGCTTCATGTCTGTTTGTTCTCAGTGCAACATTTGTACAAAGCCTAACATTTGTACTGAAAGTGGAAGACCTAAATATTACATTCAAATGATTAAATTTATCTATACTACTTATCAAATAGCAATTTGGAATCAACTCACCCTGAATCCTAACAACAGTGAAGAATGAAATCTGTATGTATCACTTAAAATTTGGGATAGACCTTTAGGCTCTACAAGTTGAGGGTTGTCCTTTCACAAACTTGTAGAAACCACAAATATATATTTGCATTTTTGAATGCAACCTGTATTTGTTAGTATGATAAATAATTAAAGTATTTGCATCTGATACATCAAATAATACACTGGGATCCAGCAATATGTCTAATGGGATAGGACCATACATTACAGTACACTTTTTGTTCAAAATTTGACTTGCAGACAAGTGGAGACAGTGGTCTTTGCATACTTAACTGATGGTACTCATCTTACTCAGTCTTCATGGAAAGGTTGCTGGCATCTTGCAAGCATATTACCAGAGTACATTGAATCATTCACATAAAACAATCACTGTGTTGACTATTCAACCTGTGAGCAGTTGTTTATCAGACTAAGGTATAGCCAGAATACCACAGAATCTTCCTACTAGATTACTTGACTACAGATTATCTGTATAATAATTACATATTATTATCTAGACAAGCCTGTTCAACCTGTGAGATCTTTGGGGGAGGCCCTTCTCTGTGTCCCACTGTGTCCCACGGCTGTCGCAGATGGTGGGAACAAAGTTGAGGGTCTTCTCAGTGGCTACTCTTGAATTTGGAATTCCCTCCCTAAGAAGGTTAGAATTATTTGTTCCTTGCTCTCCTTCTACCAGCATGTGAAAAGTGTCATATTTTGCTAGGTTCTTAGGAACTGATTGCAATGATATACTGGTTTGATTGGAAAAAAAACACACAATTCTGTCTATTATTGAGTTTAAATTATTTTAACACTATAGATTATTTAACTGTCCATTAAATAACACCCATGTATACACAGAGAGGGTGATACAGATTTTTAACCTGTACTTGCTTAAATAATTTGTAGCCACCCTGAGTTCCAATATTGGCAATAGGTGGGATATAAATAAACGCATCTTGGTTTTAGCTAGATAAATTGTACAAGACACAAATAATGTGCAGTTCTATATGTCATAATGAGAAAAAAAAATCACAGGGGGTATAGTAGCAAAACTAAGGTTCTTTTGACCCCACATTTCCTGCTTGAAGTTTGTTTGAGGTTTCTGTTCAGTTTCTAGTCTGTGTTTTCTCAGTGGAGTTGTTGTATCAAGGTAGTTGTGTGCTCCCTATAGCCAGCCCCAGTTAACAACCTGGCTGCAGCTCTTTGGGTCAACTGCAGTTTCTGAGTACACACACAGAGAGAATTACAATAGTCTGGACAAGATGTAACCAAGGCATGTACAACCATGGCCAGGTCTGACTTCTCCAGGAATGGGCACAGTTGGTACACTAGCTTTAACTGTGCAAAAGCACTCCTGGTCACTTCTGAAACCTGGACCTCCAGGCTCAGAGTTGAATCTAGGAAGACCCCTAAACTGCAAACCAATGTTTTTTTTTTTGGGGGGGGGGTGTAATCCCACCTAACACAGGCTGAATCTATTCCCAGATCTGTCTTTCAACTGACCAGGAGTACCTCTGTTTTGTCTGGATTAAGCTTCAGTTTGTTTACCTTTCTCCAGCTCATTACAGCTGCCAGACACGAGTTTAGCACAGGAACAGCTTCCTTGGAATTAGGTGGAAAGGAGTAATAGAGATGGGTATCATCAGCATACTAATGATGCCTGATTCCAAAACTCCAGACAACCTCCCCCAGCATTTTCATGTAGATGTTAAATAGCATAGGGGACAAGGTTGAACCCTGAGAAATTCCACAGGCCAATGGCCAAGGAGTTTAGAAGTAATCCCCCAGCGCCACCCTCTGAGAATGCCCCTCCAAGAAAGAACAGAACCACTTTAGATCCATATTTCAAGCCCCATATTTCAAGCCCCATCTTAGCAAGGTGACTCAGAAGGATACCTGGGTCAATGGTATTGAAAGCCACTGAGAGGTCCAGGAGAACCAGCAGGGACCCACATTCCCTGTACTTTTCCCTTCATAAGTCATCCACCAAAGTGACCAAAGCTGTCTCAGTCCCATAACTGGGTTTGAAGACAGACTGAAATGCATCTAGATAATCTGCCTCATCCAGGAACCTGTGGAGTTGAGAAGCCACCACATGCTCCAATATCTTGCCCAAATAGGGAAAGTTAGAGACTGGTTATCTAGTACAATAGAATATAGTAGGGTTTTTTTTCAAAATATATTTTACCATGGCCTCCTTCAGGTGTGTTAGGACCCTGCCTTTCTGTAGAGAGGTATTAATCACTTCTCTTATCCACTCAGCCAGTCCTCCTCTGGCCTGTTTAATTAGCCAGGAAGGGCAAGGACCCAGTACACATGTGGTGGCCCTCACTTCTCTAAGGAGGGATCCACATCCTCAGGCTGCACAAATTAAAATGTATTCATCAACACAACAAGCAGGAGCCAAGGTTACTGCCACCAGAACTGTATCAATTCTGTAACGACTGTTACAATGCTCTGTCAGAGCAAATCTGAGCTATTTTGTCTGCAAATTTTTCACAGTGGGCTGTCAGGTGGCTTACATTCTCCTTAGAATCAGGTTGTTACAGACCCTTGACCACTTGAAACACTTGCTGAACGGGTCTGTGTAGTTTCAATAGTGTTATCTAAGAAAGCCTTTTTTGCTACCTTCATTGCCCTAGCATAGGTCTTCAGATAGATTTTAGCCTGTTTTTGATCAGGCTCATTCTGAGTTTTCTGCTATTGTCACTATAGTCTCTGTTTCATTTGTTTCATTGCTGCCAGCTCCTTAGAAAACCAAGGGGCTGGTTTAGCTCCACTCGTGATTGTGTCTAAAGTCTACTTTAGAGACTTTACAATAGGCTCTAAAGTGCTGAAGCCCTATTCCAGAGATCAACTAGGGCTTCAGCAGGATCACCTGCCAAGGCAGCAGGAAGCTCCCCAAGAGCCAGCAGGAATCCATCCAGCTCTATAAGCCTCCAGGGAGGACTATTATAATGGGTCTCCAACCCTTGCAGAGGCTCTTGAGTTCCAGCAAGTTTAAACCTGACCAAAGAATGATCTGTCCATGACAATGGCACAATAGAATCCTCCTCCATTCCCAGATCACCATCACCTGCCTCTGCAGAGAAAGCAAAGTCTAGAGTGTGCCCAGCAGCATGAGTTAGGGCCAGATACCACTTGGGACAGACCAATGGTTGTCATGACAAATCCCCAACATCACAGTATCATCCCTGAGACCACCCTGGCTAGCTCAAGAAGAGAAACTGTTGAGTAGCAGAGTGGACGGTACACCAACAGAATCCCTCATCTGTCCTGACTATTCACTTAAATATATACATACTCAAACCCTGCAGACTGAAGGACAGGATGCCTAGTCAGAGGACTATTATCCCAATAGACCACTGCAACTCCACCTCCCCCCAAGGTATTGTCTGCTGCTGCACAGAGAATCCTAGTGGGTAGAGCTGGTAGAGATTAAACCCCTTCACCTGATATATGTCAGGTTGGCATGTTCATCCAGGATCAAGTCCTGAATGGCAACTGTTTTGCCATTTACTGACCTGGCATTAAGCAGCAGCATTTTCAGCCTGGGACGGGGTTGCTGCCATGGCTATCTAGATTATTTGGGATGGGAGACAGTTTGGGGATGACTAATGCCCTATTGTAAACATTATGCCTAGGGTGATGCAACTATCTCCCTCTACCTTGTATAACTTGAATTACTCCCTCCCTTTGTTAACAAATCTCTCTGCTCCACAGACCAAAAAAACGATCAGTTGTTTTTTGGTAGGTAGGGATTTTTTGCAGGTGGATCTTTTTTCCTGCATAGCTGCAGCAGGATAGGCCCTTGGTCTCATGCCACCCCAAAGGGCCTCCCCCAAATTGGTGACCCCTACCCCCACAGTAGTCCCATTTATATTCCCCTGCCCAGGGAGCTAACCCAATCCCATAGGGGAACCTGCTAAAAACTGCTGGCTGGACCTCAGCTCTACAAAGAGGCAATTCATGGCGTTGTGATGAAGAGTCTCAGAGGGAAGGAAGAGGTGGCAGACAGTATTTGCAGTAGCTGGTAAGCTCCCTGTCCTTCATTCCTGATAGTTTTGGGGTCCTCCTCTCTCTCTGCAGGGATGCTGTGCTAGAACTAATAGTAGCTATTAGCTCCTGTGTCAGTGGGGCAGTAAATCCTGTCCAGAGTTTGATCCAGACTTTACAATAGGCTCTAAAGTGCTGAATCCTATCACTCATATAAGTTCAGCACCTTGGAGAGCTCTTCTAAAGCTAGCCAAAATCTGGACTGAACTTACTGCCTCACTGACAAGGAAGCCACCAGCCACTACTGGGTGGGACCATCTAGCTAGATGCTGAGTTTAATGTGCCTTCCCCCTGGAATGTGTTCATTTGGCCCTGTGGCTGAAAGCGTTATCCACAACTGAAACAGAAAGAGAAATGTCCTCTGCCAGACCTTCAGGTAGATTAGGACTGGGCATTTGCTTAACAGAACAAACAAAAGACTCGATGGTCCCTTTGCTCCCATTTGTAGAAAAGGGAGAGAGGAAAAACACTCTGCAAAATAACCAGAAGACATTCCATTCCTAAATTTACACAGGTGAAATGTTGTACATCTGTAAGACCTCATTAGACAGTCAGACTTCACTTAGCTATGTGATCTTTTACAACTCAAGGTTTCTCTGACCTTGATACAGTAACTGGAGTAATCTTAATGTAAAAATGAAAATGTCCTTGAATAATTTCTCCAATACATTAAGCACAAACATTTTTTTCAGTCAGCACTAAATAGGCATATGTGTTCTCGCTTTGCCCCTCTCCTTAACTTGTTTTTCCACGAACAAATTAGCTCATAGTGGACAGAAGACTGCCAGATACCTAGGTCTTTAAATTGAACACTCGCTGCTTAAAAAGGCATGGAATTCAAGTTCTAACTATACTTCTTGGCACTTGAAAATCTTTCACAAAGTAAAGGGTCTGGCTGGGATGATACTCCTTTACCTATGATATGACTCATAGGAGGAACAGCTCAAGCCATTTTTCTACCTGAGACAAAATAGCCAATATTGCCACTCCTCCAGTTGCATAGGACCCCAAACTAGCCAACTTTTGGTACATTTGCCACTTGAGGAAAAAAAAAAATCTCACAGGCACTTCTCCCATCCGTGTCCCAATAATCACAAAGTAAATCATTAATGCTTTGCTGTCCTTTCCTGACACTCCTAATCTGCTGCCCGAGGCCACTGTTTCAGCCTGCCCAACAGTAGGCCCAGCCCAGGTCCAGGCCCTTATGTATGGAGAAGTGTAACGCCATGGCCGCCTGACACAGTTTCTCAGCACTTGCGCTTCTATAGATGCTTATGGAAAGGGCATAGCATGTTGATAGTGTCAAGGGGTGTTTCTTGTCAGAAGGAGGTTACTGTATTTTCTCTAAACTGCCTTTAATTCTTTTCTCACTTTCTTGATTTGTATTTATTTAGCAATTTGCTCTTTTCCCAGTAAGTGTATACACAGGGAGGAGGAGGAGTGAGCTCTCTAAGTCAGCTGCAAGTACCTTGGAAAACACATGGCTGGCAAAGCACTTTCACACTACTCTATTTTTAATATACATGGCTGACCCTAATGATAGTCTATTGAGATGAGGGCAAGGAATGTCTGATCAAGTGGAGATTAATTTTTGACTGTGCTGTCTGGAAATGCATGAAAATGCACTCCTTTTTTTTCTACTTAGACTCACTGGATGCTTTGATTGATTGACTAGTTTACAAATGAAGGTGATAAAATTAGGTTGAAGACCACATACATTTCTTAAAATGAGACTGGCTGGTCATGGAGACAATGAGGTTTGGACAGATTGTATTGCTGGTTTAGGCAATCTTGTGAACATGTCAAGATTTATAGACCTGTACTGTAATGTTACAATTGCAGCTCACTGATATAGGTTTCTTTCCAAATTCTTTCCCATTTTATTTGAAAAAGGCCATTAGAGAGTTATAGACTATTTCGAAAAGCTTTTTCTTTGCTAACCCTTAATAAACTCTTCCAAACAAGGACTGCCGCATTTTTGTATTACATTTAGACAGAAATCTATAAAACATGCTCTCTCTGGTTTGGATAATTTCATTATTATTATCTAAATTGAATTATGGCACATATGGGTTTGTAATATATAGTAAAGAAAATGTATGTTAAGATTTTTCAAATTCTTTAGCATATAGTATTTCTGTACACATACATATACACAGAGGTTTTAGTTATGTTTCCATATAGCTTTAAAATTAATGATTGAGGCTTAGCATTAGGATTTATGCTAGACTGCTTCAGAAGAAAATTAATATTTGCTCCCTATATTAGGACAACAAGGATTGGAAAATATTCACCACCACACAAATGGAACAGATAAGAATTCTTGGATTCATGTATAATTAAAAACCCACCTGAAATTGCAAATACAGTTGCAAATGAAACAATAATCAAGCAAATGTCTTTATAAACAATTAATGTCACTTCAGAACTTCTTGGCAATATTATGGAATAAGTTCTCAGATTCTCTGAACATCTAATTCTTCTTATGACTTTCTTATGTAGTTCATACTACATTCATATGGAGAGATGTTCAAACACACTCCCCCGCCCCCGCTCTTTCCCTAATTCTCTCTTTTTTCCAGACTCTAACCTTTACCCACTGTCAGATTCTACAGTAATGTCAAATCCCCCTTTTCCCCAAATAGACCCTTCTAACTGATCCTGGATGCAGAAAGATATCTCTTCCAAACAATATAAATACATTATAGTTTATTAAAGCTACAGGAAATCAGTTTTTTTTAAAAAAATACTCATAGGATGGAGAATGCAACTTCCAAACTTTATAAAAGCTGGAGAAATTTCAGTGATTACAACGGTCAAAAAAATGACTACAAAATTTGGCCCACACCCTTTGGTAATATTTGTAGGTTGTAATTAAAAAAAAAATCAATGTTAGTTTAAAATGTATGTAATCTGAGAGGATCTGAAGACCCCAAAAAGTTCTTCCAGAGTTTCAGTTCCTTTCTCACATTAAGGAAACAGACAATTACTGAAAGGATGAGGAGCATACATCATTGAAGAAATAGCACTAAAAACATGGTGTGGGGTGTAGAACACATCCTTGTGATCTGCACTTAGGAAATTTCATTCTGTATGAAGCATCTCTCTTTTAGCAAAGCTAAACATCAGATGAAATTATGAAGGTCACATCAGACAAGACAGTTGAGAGCAATATGGTAGCCTTCTCAAGTCATGGTGCCTGCAAATCTTCATGCACTTGCCCCCCCCCGCCATAATATGAGGTGAACTACTTGTTGTTGTTATCTGACTTCAAGTCCACCCTGACTTATTGTGATCCTGTTATTGGTCTGGAGTTTTTGGGAAATATTTATTCAGAGGAATTTGTCATTGCCTTCCTCTAATGCTGAGAAAGTGTGACTTGACAAAATGAGTTTGCATGACTGGAATTCAAATGTTGGTCTCCCAGAGTTTTAAAACAGCAGTGAAACCGGTTTGCTATAATACCTGGTGAACCCCTATACTTATTAGTTCATTATTAATTAATTTATTAAAAGTATTATTCACTTTTCAGCCCCCAAATGCCCCCAAAATGATATACAACAACAACAACAAAAGTTCCTTACAAGAAAAAATTTATAGAATAATCTTCAATACCGGGTTAAAAACCTTGAGGGAAGTACCTGCATTAGTCTATTGCAGCAAAAACTTTGTCCTGCACCTGATGAAAAGGGCTGCAGTCCACAAAACTGCATTCCAAATTAAAATTTGTTCATCTTTCAAGTGCCACAAGACACTTTGCAATTTTAAAACTAGAGTTCTGTAAGAAATATTTCAAAAACAACTTGACACAACCAGCTTTAGAATTCCTTTAAAGACCTAAGGCCATATAAAAACAATATAGTTCTGACTGCCTACTGAAGGCTCAACAGGGATGAGGCAAGCCTGACTTCTCTCCAGTGGAGATGCTCTACTAGAGATATATACTAAACATGGTTCCTAAGTTCCCGAAAGCTCATTTGGATATGACATTTTACAATGTCCTTGCTTCCCATGAATTATACTTTCTTCTGATGTGTTAGTAATAAAACATGCAGTATTCTTTGAAAAATAATAGGTGAAGTCTTCTACCCACCCACTCCAGCTTCCTCTATAGCATTAGCAAGCCTTGTGGAATGCTGTCTTCCTTAAGAAGCAAAGATGGTTGTAGTTTTTATGTTGCAATGCTTTTATTCTGTACACTACAGATCATTTTTAATTCAATTCATAATAGTAACAATATATTTTGACTAATATGCCAAGAACCATCTTGCTCTTCTATCAGGAGCCACCAAATTTTCCTCCTGGAAGAACTGAATGTGAAACGCATGAGTAAAATAAAAATAAGACTATTAAAATGCAACTGTGTGTAAATCTAGCTTCTCTATCATTAATGAGATAATTTTCTCTCTGGTGATGTTTCTCGTCAGAAAGATACACAGCTGGTTAATTAAAAGGTAATCATTGAGGGATAGGGAAATGGGCTTTCTTAACAGAAAAGCTTTAAGAGATCCTAACCAAAATATTTTTAATTTACCAGACTTCTTCTAACATGGTGGGAAGCCACTTCCCCTTTCTGGTAATACTGAAGACTTCTTACAACAGCTGTACTCCCCCCTCCCTAGAAAATGCATCAAACCTCAGTGAGGAGGTATTCAAAGGTTTAGATATGTTTGGAACACAGCTATTTTTCAGTCTTCAAAAGGCAGCCAATCCGTGTGCCTGTTAGTTTACAAGTGTATGCCATCTTTCTCTGTAGTTGTCAGTGAAAATAGACTGATGGATCACTTCCCTGTGTCACTGCTCTAGACTGGTGACAATCAGTGGAATGATTGTGTCTGCCTCTACACATATCTGTAATTGATTGCCTAAACCCTAAGACTCTCTTTCCTAGTTGATATGATGGAACATCGGACTGAAATCACTCTGGATGAGGAGGAGTCAGGACCATTTGTTATTTACTTCTCTGCTTGCTCCTCTCTCCTACTCTGCTTGAATTGTCCCACAAGAACACATTATGGTAATCAGACAGAATGTATGTATAGGAATCAATCAAAGGGGAAGCCGTCACAAGAGTTATGACATTACAAAGTCTGTTTGTAACTTTTGATTTATGGAAGATTTTCTCTTTTATAAATTGTGAGTGAGGCATGGTGGGATGGCTTAACCCTTGAACACCTCTGAGGGTAGTAAAACACACACACACAAATTAGAGAATTAACACAGCCTAATCCTCATTTATCAAGCTCTGTTTCATTATGAACGTTGGTTCGCCCTTTTTATAGTACACACCATGGAATTCTGAGATGCTTTGGGTTGGCATATATTAATTTTTGCAGCTGCTTTATAAAAGTGTCAGAATGTACCTCCTAACCTTGAATACAAAAGGCATGTTTGATTTTTTCTTTTTTTCTATTTTTTTTCTTTGAGATTTGCATCAATTTTCTTCTACCATTTGACTTTGAAATATATGAATTAAGTCAGTAACCTCCAAACATTTTGCTATATCTTGATTTTTCACTGCTATTTTTTTTTTTAACATGGTAACTCAGAGCCAGTGTGGTGTAGTGGTGTGAGCATTAGACTACAGCCCTGGAGATCAGGGTTTGATTTCCTGCTTGGGCATGCAAACCCACTGGATGACCTTGGGCTCATCACAGCCCCAGAAAACCCAATGAGAGATTCGTCTTAGGATCACTATAAATTGGGAATGACTTGAAGATACACAGCAACAGGAATGAAACTCATCCTAGGTGACTTTCCTCCATGATTTCCTTCTGGACTTGTCTGCAGAATAGGACCCCACCTGGGGTAACAGTTTTGTCTGATAGGCTCAAGTAAGTATAACAAAATGTAAGAGAATCATTGCTTAAAAAGATATGCCTCCAAAATCTTTAAGAGCCTACAGTTCCTAGGGTTCTTTTTTTTGTTTGAATTTCTCTGGACTTAAAACAAAGGTGCAGAATGTGTGTCCCCATCATGTTTTTGGAATACAATTGTCATATGCCTTTACAAGCGTAATCAATGATGTGGGGGTGAGGGCCCTGCAGTCCAACAACACAATCCCTACCTATGGTCTAGTGCATGGGAAGGCAAAATGCAGCCTTCCAGAAATGGATGGACTGCATACTCGTCAGTCCTAGCTGGCACAGTCAATGGAAAGGAATACTGAAAGTTGCCATTGAGCAACATCTGAAGGTCTGCATTTTGCCTGTCCCTCATTTACAGAAACAGATAGGAGCTTATGATACATGTAGGACATGTTTTATTTTCTCGGTTACTTAGATAATGACAGGGCAAATGTTGAGGGGGTTGAAGGCCCAATTCTCTCCCCAGGGAACTTCTGGTTTCTCTACCAGCTGCTAAAAGTGCAACATGTTTTTGGCAAAAAAAGTCCACTTCTAGTTTTGAAAAGTGGATTTTTATAATGTTAAATGCAACCTATTTAAGAAGAGAACCTTAACTCCCTCAGGCTTCTAGGAGAGGTATTTCATCTTTTTTTTTTTTTTACCCAACTGGCAAAAGTGTGATCTGGGAAGTTTGCTTGGGCTGAAAGCCAAAACCAGCATTGAGGCACTCCATGTGCCTTGGAGCCACACTTTGCCCACCTAGATTTAGGTGAAATCTGACCAAGGGCTTCTTCTTATTTGGCTGAGCTTCACCCTTTTCCTCATGCTGCTCTATGTTCTTGGAATGGTCTTCATGAATATTGCTCCAGGAAGAATAGATTGCTTCTGATAATTTCTGTTTTAAGTCTAAATTAAAGATGTTTTTGTTTCTTAAAACTTTTTGAGTTTTAGTTTAATTTTACTCCTATAATTTTGTCCGTTCTTATTATAGGTATTGGGTTGGCTTGTTTTTGTAATTGGCTTTATATTTGTAGCAGTCAGTTAGTGTGTCAGACTATGACTCTGGGAGTCCAGGATTTGAAACTCTACTCAGTTATGGAAACCCACATGGCTGACCTTGAGCAAGTCATGCTCTCTAAGGCTAAGGGGAAAGGCATGACAATCTTCTTCCAAATAAATCTTGCCAAGAAGACCCTAGGATACAGATTGCCGTAAGTCATAGTCAACAATAACAATCAATTCCCTCTTTCCTTTATATTTTGTTTTTATTATTAGATTGTACACTGTGTTTGCCTGTTTCATTGCTTTATTTTTGTACATAATCATGTACATTAATGAAGCTAAATAATCATTGAACGAATGAATATTTGAGATACAAATGCTCCCTAACTTGGTAGTTCAGCACTGGGAGCTCAGGCAGTTGTTCATAATTACTTCATAGGTGGTTTCATCTCTTCTTCTGCCACACAGAGCAGAAGAGCATGTTCACTAACTTGCTAGGGTGGCTGAGTATGAACTGTCATTCATTGATACAAGAATCGAGAATCATAGAGTCGGATGGCCCCTGTGGTCTCTTCCAACTCTATGATTCTATGATTCTAAGAGCATAGGTTGCAATCATCTTTATATCTGCTCCATCTAGGGTTACAACTTTTCAGCTGTTTTGGATCTTGTTCCTTTAAGACTTCTTGAGGGACCAAAGTTTAAAAAGTGAAGTTTCAGTCAGGATAGCATCCACCATTGCAGTAGCATGATGAAACCCAACCATCTGCTGTTTGCGTATACCATGGACCATTGCTGGTTGCATATCTATGTGTGAAGCAGTTTCACACACACTGTGAATTGCTAAAAATGTAAGAGCATTTTCAGAAAAAAAAGGTGGCAACACTAATTTCATGCTTCCGATTATATTACTGTCAAAGGATAATCTCCTCCATCCCATCAGGTTTCTTCATTTACCTTTGGAGTATTCCAGTTGAGACTTGAGACAAAAGGAAAATTATTCTCTGTGATCTCTCTTTCTCTCTCATAGTTCACTTGGCAGAGGGAGATGAACAAATTTCAGCCAAGTGAATTAATCTCCTTGAATCACCCAGAAACTTGATGTACAGCAATTTTGTCTCCCTTTTCTTTTTTTTCACTACACTCTCTCTAAGATCTTTATAAAGAGAAAACTAGGCATTGCTTGCCAACCTACGTAACAAATTTGTGACAGTTTTCTTTTAAAAAAATGAAAAACAGCCTCAAGAGGCTGGGGCTTGGATCAATAGAGAAGGGCCAGCTTTTGCTGCCTGAGATGGAAAACAAAATGGCACCTCTCTTAGTAAATGGATTGGCTGTGGAATCTTGCTTTAAAACTGATGATTGGACAGTGCCTTTTGAGGCTGCAGGCCAACTGTGATACACACAGTTCTGTTAAGGAGTTGCCTGCCTCTCTCACCTGCTGCCAAAGACTATTGTCCCATTCTAATAAATGGTACAACTTGCCACACAGAGGGGCAGGAGAAAGTTCAAGAGTGCTTAATTTTTGTCTCTCACAGGTCCTTTTTCTGTTCCAAATTGCCTTCAAGGTTCTGTTTTCTTGTGAGGTGCCAGATGCCATTGAAATGAATATTGCAGTTGAAAGAAATACTGGAGAAGAAGGGCTTGCTTGCTCAGTCTTAAAAGCAGGGGCATGAAGCATTGCACACATTGAATATAAGTCTTATATTAATAATGCCAAGCACTTAAAGAACCACATGGACCTTGTAGTAAGGATATTCCTTTCCTGACTCTTCCATGATCTACCTTTGCAGATCTTATTGATGCCTCGGGTATTTATTTATTCAGATTACATTCCCACTTTCTCCTGGGGCTAGGATTGAAGCATTTTACATTTCAAATATACATATGAATTTGTAAAATCAGATTATGGAAGCATTATGAAGGCAGGTTATGAGCAAGGCATATAGGGAGCAAGCAAGCAAGGCTAACCAAACCATTGCCTGAGATGTTGAATAAGGATAGACCCTTTTCCTTTCCATCTAGTAAAGCTGACTGGACTATCAGCTGAATTTTTCTTTATCTCTGGCAATGGGACAGCATCCTCCAATGGAACAGAAGGCAACAGGATTTGTGTGTTTGTGCAAGGCAGGATTCATGGTACAAAGACCACTCCTCCAATACCTTGCAGCCTGAGGTGACTGCCTCACTCTTTGCCTTGGTAGAGATGGCCCTGTGAGGTGAGGGAGAAGTACTTTCCTCTGCCTGTCTCTTCCCACAAATCTCCCTCCTGAAAATCTACTCTACTCTAGAGGATGGGGGACTCTATAGAACTATATAGGCGGTGTTAGGGCTTTAGAGGAAGGAGGAATTTTTTGCTTTCACTAGTCAGAGTTTCTGGTTTGGAGTCCTTTCTATTTTAAGAAGAGCAACTAAGGCCCTTTCCACACGGGGGTATTAAAATGGTGTAGCGCAACCTCTGACAGAGGTCGTCTACACCATAAAATGGATTGGGGCAGATTACTTTAGTGTAATTCCACACGCCAATCTGCGCTAGGGCGACCGGAAGTAGCGCCGCCGCGTGCTTTTTAAAAACAACTTTTCATGTGGTTTTTAAAAAGAACAATTGTGTAGCCCCGTAGCCCTTGCAGCGCCTGGTGTGGATTTGCAGGCGCGCGCAAGGGCATGCCTGCAGATCTGCCGGGGACGGGCTTTCCAGCTGGCGAGCTTCTCCGGTTGGTGGAGAGCCTCCATCAGTTGTAAGTCACCATTTTGGGCACCGCAGGATGCCGCAGGACACCGAGGAGTGTGGAGCAGCGAAAATGCGCTGCTGCACGTGGCGACAGACTTACTGGGTTTCAGGTAAGCTCTGTTTCAGGATGTCTCAGGACGTTTTTCCCTTCACGTGTGGAAAGGGCCTAAGAGTCTAAGCCACAGAATTCTGAAGTTCTTCAGACTGATGTGCCAGAAATAGAGATAGTAAAAGTCAATGCAGTACATCTATCAGTATTGTCTGGAAGCTCCCATATCAGTAAAGTTGTAAATCTGCTGTGGGTTTGAACTTTAAAGGAATTACCTCAATCAAGATTTAAATATCTAAATTTAAATATTCAGATATCTATTTATTTATTAAAGACTTCTGGAGATTAGGATTCAAATCCCCACGAAGACACTGGGTAGCCTTGGCAAGTCACATTCTCTCACCCTCAGAGGAAGGCAAAGTCAAACCCTCTCTGAATAAATCTTGCCAGAAAAAAAAAGAAACCCGTGATAGGTTCATCTTAGGGTTGCCATAAGTCAGGCATGACTTGAAGGCACAAAACAAAAAAGTGCTGCTGACAGGGAGAAGGGTCTTTCTGGCCGTCATCTTTCTCCCCTTTGAAAACTGACTTATGGCAACCCTAAGGAGAACCTTAGAGGAGGGAGTAGGCTTGTTTTCTGCTGCTCCAGAGACCAGGACAAGGAGCAATGGATTCAAGCTGCAGGAAAGGGGATTCCACCTGAACCTCAGGAAGAACTTCCTGACAGTCAGGGCTGTCCGGCAGTGGAATATGCTGCCTCGGAGTATACTGGAGTCTTCTTCTTTGGAGGTTTTTAAGCAGAGGCTGGATGGCCATCTGTCGGGAGTGCTTTGAGGGTGTTCCTGCATGGTAGGGGGTTGGACTGGATGGCCCCTGTGGTCTCTTCCAACTCTACATTTTTATGATTCTATGATTCTATGAACCTACCATATGGGTTTTCTTGCCAAGAATGGTTGCCTTTGCCTTTCTCAGAGGCTGAGAGAATGTGACTTGCTTGAGGTCACCCTATGGGTTTCCATGGTCAAATGGGGATTCAAACCCTTGTCTCCACAGTCATAGTCTCGGTGTGTATATGCCTGCTGCTGTGTCCCTTTTGTCAGGCATGTGGCAGCAGGGGGATGATACAGGCATCAAAACTTCTCGCTCATTTGCTAACAAGGGAGCAGTTTGAGCACAGGCCCATGCCCCCCACCATGTTCCTCCATGCCCGCACCCCTGCTGACACTCTCTGATGAAAGGGACAAGGCAGGAGGCGTATGCGTGTCCCCAAACTGCTCCCTTCTAGGAGCAGTTTTGGCATCTACACATCCCTGCTGCCACTGTTGCTATAAGTGTCCAGCAGCAGGGCTTCACAGACCCCCTGTAAGGGCTCCACAGACCCCCAGAGGTCTGTGACCCCAGATTAAGAACCACTGCTCTGGAGCCACTGCATTTATTTTGATGATAGGGTTCAGCACCTTGGATAATTCCTTTATTGCTCAGATGGTTTTCACACTACACAGTGATAGCGCCATGATTTCCCTCTAAAGTGGCCTTACTATAGCCAGCCCTCTACATTTGCAGGTTTAACTTCACAGATTTGATTATTTGCATGTTTTTGCAAACTCTGCACCCCGCACCTTAATGCTTCTTTTCTAGAGGAACCTTTTCACCTGGTAGCTCCAATCAGCCTGTGCAGCTCTTTAAAAACCCAACTCTTGTCCTCTTCCTCTTCCACCATCAGCTGCCTAGCCAGTAAATGATGACTCACAGCCCAATTTCTCAGCACCACAAACCCTCTCCCAATGCTGCCCCCCTGCACTCAAGGAAGAACATGAGCAAGAGACAGAAAGTATAGGACCACTATACTAACCTGCCTCCTTTCCCTCTCCTTTTCATGACCTGGGTTGGACCCTGTGTGCCTGCTGTCCCCACTATGCTTTGGCCCCCTTCCCACAGACACATACACACGTTTTGATGTTTCCACTTTTGCGGGCATTCTGTGCTCCTAGCAAACGTGGAGGGCCAACTCTACATGCTGTGTAACCCTGGAATCTTGTAGTTTGGGGTGGTGACTTCTGGGTCAGAATTCTAAATGCTCCTCTATAACCTGCACATCTCAGGATTCCATGTGATAAGAATAGTGGGAACTACAATGGGATCATAGCATTATAATTGTGTAGTATGAAGAGGCTCTAAAACCTCAAGTGGATTCACCATCCCTCTGACCTGAAACCCACCAGCCACTATTGCCCACTGAGTTGGGCTCCAGCAGTATTTCAGCCTTGCACAGAGTTCTAATGACCCAGAGATCACCTTCTGTCCAATGGCTACTGAAGAATCACTGTGAACCAGATCATGGCAAGATAAGATGAAAAGGTACTTGGCTGGAGCTCCGTGGAACAATCAGAACCAATGTAATACAAGCATTTGGTTCTGGAACACAGCATGAAAAAGGAATTATCCACATTTGTTACAGCAAAGCTAATTTCATTATGAGCTAAAATGAACTTGAGCGTTTTGTTTATTTTCAGTCTTTACCACTGTACAGTTATCATAAGTGTCAGGTGTAGGAACAAGCCAACTAGTCTGTACTGGAGACTTAGAAATTATCAGATGCAGATTTAGGAGCCAGTATGGGATAGTTTTTTAAGTGTTGGACTGGGATTCCTCAAGACCAGAATCTGAAACTTTACTTAGCCGTGGAAATACATTTGCTGATTCTGGGCAAATTCTACTCTCTGTGCCTCATAGGAAGGCAACAACAAACTCTCCATGGATGAATCTTGCCAAGAAAACCCCATGATAGGATTGCTTAAGCTGGAAATGACTTGAAGGCACGCAACAAACAATGAATGGGAACAGAGCCTTCCTACTAGCAGGGATGGAAGATCCAAAGGAAGAAGAGTAATATGTCCAGCATCTACAAAATGATGGCACCTTTATTGGTCCAACCGAAATGTACAAAATAGATCATGCAGGCTTTCAAAGCTTCACTGGCTTCTTCATCAGACAAAGATTTTAAAAATCCTACAGGAAAAGAAAAGTAAGAATGTTAGAGTCACAGGCCTACATTTTGTCTCATGTTATTTCTGCTGTCAATGAAGATGGCCTGAAGGGATATCAGTGCAGACAGAAGGCCATTCTGTTTTTTGAATCAGTAAAGAAGGAGGAGGCTAGGCTCCACGTGCCTATAGATGGAACAAATCCCAGAATTCCCAGCCAACCTGGGTCCTAGAAACACAAAAAGTATCTCTTCCCAGTGCTTCCCAGGGACCACAGGATTACAGTTTATGTCTTTGTACTGCAAGACCATGAATCTGAGTAGAGGAATTATCTAATCTACAAAACACAGAAGAAAACAATTACCTATTGTAGACATTATGCCCTGAGTTACAATCAATTAATGATTAAGACCCAGAACAAACATGATATTGATCAGCAACTGTTTTTATTTTCTGCACTATTAGTATTATTAGATATATATAGCCAGACATCAACATCTATTCCCTAGGTAGAGAATGTTCTATAAATTTTGAATAGTCTCATCAAATTTCATTGTCATAGAGCAACTATTTTATTATAATGAAATGAATGCATGTTTAATTTTTTTAGAATGGATGCATATTTCCCACATTATGTTCTGGTATCCCTATCATCATTTTTAACAATTTGGAATGAATAGGGTCATGAAATGTTTGGTCTCATCATTTGGGTTGTTTTGTTCATTAAGAAGATATGGAATTATACAATAGTTTATCCATCTGGATGGAAGAATTTATTCATGAGGCAAAACACAATTACCTCAATAGAAAGATGATTTTTGACAGGTGGTGAATGGGGAGGGGGAGAGTGTTTAAAAATGAACCAGAATGTAATAAAAGAAAAGACAGAGGGAAATAATGTGTTGGAATAACAGTAAGGAGAATGTTTCTGTATGTGATTTTTCATTTACAGATAGCTAGCATTAATATGCTTGCCTATGGGTTGTGCATTACTGTTTCCACCTATATAAAAATGGAACTTGATTTATATGACCACATTCTTTATTGCTATTTGGTGTACCTACTGTCTTTCTTGATCTCCTATTGGCTGCCAGGTGGTTAGAATGGGATGATGTTGGACTGTACCATGGCCTAATGGGTAATAATAAATACATCAGGTGTATGTGGCTTGGGATTCTGAGGTGTTGGGGTGGGGGATTGTATACCCAGAAAACCAATCACAAAGCAGGAAGAACAATAGCTAAAGCTTTTAGTGCTCTTTAAGTTTCCTCATCGATCCCCATGGCATCTGATTATATCACAGAAGTTATATCAAAAAACTGCATTAAATGTCAACTAAATCAAGACTTTTCATGACTCTTTTTTCTTAAAAAAAGCAATGAACTTCAGGACAAACACTATACTATGCATGGAGATCACTACCTAGAGAACAGAACTCTGCATTTCATACACTCTATTTTCAAATGGAACTAAAATGAAGTTGTGTGTTTTATTCATTTTATTATTTCCTTCTTTATTTATGTTGGCATTCAGAAAGCATACAGCAGCAATCACAAATGGCCCTCGTTCTTTACACTTCTAATCTACAGTGCTTTCCTTGCAAGGCTAAGGAAAAGCTTGACGGATATTAATATCTACAACTCCATAAAACTCCTTTGGAGAGAACTGATGAGAAGGAAAGATGTAACTCTTTATCCCACGGCAGACAAAATTGAGACACAAAGATGACTAGTCTGGGTTTTATAAGATCGGAATACCTTTACCATGAGAAATAGCTGCTTTTTGTTTCCATAGTTTAACTTTTTCCTTTGTTGACTTTGCAAAGCCCTAGATGTTCCTTGAAACATCTCTCATTTTGATATCGAAGGGTTAAAACATCTATGCCTGATGAATTAAATTAGAAATAGGGTCACCAATTGTCTCATATTATAAGGGATGTATCTTATTTGAGGATTGGGAAACTTTTCCTTCTACATAGAATGAACAAGATATCAAAAAATCTTACATTTGGAGTGTGGGGCCCTCATAAAGACAAAAATATGTGCATCATATAATTTATGGATATTGACATTAAATTGAATAAATTGAAACATATATTTAATGTGCTGAAGAGAACTATGTCATCATTAGTCACAAATGCTTGACTGGATGAGACTGCCTTACATCCATTTTTCAGAATTCTGAAATAAATAAGTCAGAAAGTTTTAAAGTGATGTGTTTTCTTGGGGCTGCTTAGAGTAATGAAGTTTTACCATCTCTTAAACTTTTAGTTTAGAGAAGTAAAGAGAGTTGTTGCCAACAGTCTCATCCAATCCAAGTTTTACCCAATCCAGATGTATATCTAAAGCCCTATTCAGGAATTCTCTTTCACAGAAATAAACCTGTGAGGAATTCCTGAGCCCTAGCTCCTTCTGTACCTGTGTTATTCATGTAAAAAATAATGAGTCTCAAATGTAAACCTTGAACCACAATTTTTGAGAGTCTTGTCTGATAAAAGACACTATTCAGACTTTTTACATTGGCTAGGCAACAACAGATGGGTAGAATGTTTATCACATGTTTCTATGTATGCATATATCTTCAAGTCATCTGTTGGCTTATGATGACCCTATGAGTTTCATAGGGTTTTCTTAGGAAATGAATACTCAGTGGTGGTTTTGCCAGGTCCTTCCTCTGAAATATAGCCCACAGCACCTGGTATTCATTGGTAGTCTCCTATTCAAGAACTAACCAGGCCAGACCCTGCTCAGTTT
The DNA here is from genome assembly GCA_948474755.1 of Ctenosaura bakeri. Classification (NCBI taxonomy): domain Eukaryota; kingdom Metazoa; phylum Chordata; class Lepidosauria; order Squamata; family Iguanidae; genus Ctenosaura; species Ctenosaura bakeri. The sequence goes on along the minus strand of CAOLHI010004445.1, from coordinate 22,810 downwards.
TTAAGATCAGATAGGATCTAGTGCCTTTAGGATATTTAGGACCGTCTAGAGACCCAGTGTGGTGTATTGTTTGAGGGTTGAAGTAGGACACTGTGGGACCAAGGTTCAAACCCCCACTATGGCCCTTTCCGCACCAGGCAATTAGAATGGGGCAGTGCGTCCTCTCACGGAGGTCATCTGCACCTTGGAGTGGATTAGGAGGGGACTTCTTGCCAGATTTCCACGCCTTACTCGGCTCCAAAACGACCCCAAGTGGTCCTCCAGCGTGTTTTTGAAAGACCGGAAAAAACAGGTCTTTATTTTCCTGGGTCGTGCCATTATATTCCTGCTCCCTTGTGCAGATTCGCAGGCGATCTGCAGAGGGCAGGCTTTAGGCGTGTCAAGCTTCAGCGGTTGGTCAGGACCCACGACCAACCGGAAGCCGCCATTTTGGAAGCTGGAAGCTGCCATTTTGAAAGCCGGAGCAGTGCAGATCTACAGACCTCGCACTGCTCTGATTCGCCCTGGACCAAGGAGGAGGCCTGCAGAAGGGCTTCAGGGACAGTCCACGTTGCTTCGGATCCCAGAAGAAGCGGTAGGTAACGGCACGGAGCGATTCCCTCGCTTCGTGTGGAAAGGACCTATGTCATGGGGTGACCTTGGGCAAGACATATTCACTCAGTCTCAGAGAAAGGCAAAGGCAAACCCCTTGAATAAATCTTGCCAAAGAAACCCTGTGAGAAGTTTATCTTAAGGTTCCCAAACATCAGAAAAGACTCAAAGCCACACAACAATAAGGTCCTTCTTCCTCACATATTTAGTTAATCCTAAAATGTTTAGTTAATCCTAAGAGAGAATGCCTGAAAAGGACCTATTTCTGTACCTATATCCTTAACTGTAGAGACATCTAAATCTACTTATAAACATACAGACACAGATACCTACACACACATGAAATTTTATGAGCACTCATCCTTCTGTATACATTAGGTCTGTAACTCCAAGGTGCAAATTGTTTGTAGAATCTCAATTACACCCCTTATAATATTGTCATTTATAATCAGCTCACTACAAAAACAGGTCTTTTAGAGGGTAAAAAAATCATTTGAACTTTTGATCTGCAATACATTTGAATATTCAGATAAGGTCATTGGTCAGAGCAAGGGTGACAGCTATGGTCAATAAAAAGGTTCAGTGAAAGAAAAAAACTTTTTGTCTATGTGGGGATAGACTAAAGACAAAAGGTTCTCAAGAGGAATAAAGACGACTACATTTTGCTGTGTCACCAGTTCAGCAGCACAATGAGTAAAGTCCAGTGGTGAGGCCACCATAGCTGAACATCACTTTTTTTTAGCTTCTTATCATAAGATTTGCTGTGTTGCTTTGGACACAGCATGTATAAGATGGAAAACAATGGATGATAGTGATGGCTACGATAGATCTTATCTAGCACTCAAGTTGCTCTTCAGAATGACTGCAAGGTTTTTCAAATGAATGACTGAACATTACTCGTTGTTGTTGCTATTGTGTGTCTTCATGTTGAATGTATGCAGAGACAAGCATATCTACTCATTTTCGTCATCTTAAGTTAACCTAACTGTGAATTAGCAATGGGTAACTGATGAGTAATCCAGGGAAAAGAAAATTCATTTGTATGGATGGATGGATGGATGGATGGATGGATGGATAGATAGATAGATAGATAGATAGATAGATAGATAGATAGATAGATAGATAGACAGACAGACAGACAGACAGACAGACAGATAGAATTTACATCAGAGCTCTACTACCGGGCTAGATTATTCTCTGTAATCTACCTCTAACATAATCAAAATGCCACCTATAAGAGAGACTTTGTAAATCAGTATGTATGCTCAGTTGAGAACCATTGTGGTAGAGTGGTTTGCATGTTAGACTACAACTCTGGGAGACCAGATTGTGAATCCCCACTGGGTAACCTTTGGCAAGTTGAACTCTCTCAGCCACAGAGGAGAGAGTAATGGCAACCCTGCAACTGAACAATTCTTGCCAAGAAAACCATAGGACATGGACTTGCCATAATTCAGACTTGACTTGCAGACACATTACAATACCAATAAAGGCTCTGCTGAGAAAGCTGGCCAACTAAAAATAATCTGAGACTCTCACCATTGCATTTCTTGATATTTCTTTGAATATTAGTAATGACATGGCCCTATAATTAATCATAAAACCTGGTGCTGTTTCAAATGTATAAGTAACTGCAATATTGTTGGATCACACTTAAGAAGTTCAGGATGATTAACCTTTGCCTAGGTTATAAAATGGCCCATTTGAGAACTGTTGCCACTGAATATATTAGCTTGATATCAATTGGATTATTGAATGAAAGATTTTACATGATGTTTGGTAGATGATGATAGATGTGTGGTTACAAACTGCTTATGACAAAAGGAAAAGCCTATAAAAGATTAATGCAGATTGAAAATAGATTTTCTTCCCACTTTGTGTCAGAGTTAATGTATACATGAGTATCCAATATCCACTTCTACTATCAGGTATTGGTTCATTCTCAAATTCCAACTGGAGTCACAGCCAGAATGGACAAGGATTCAGTTGATATTATTTTGCTAAAGTACAGATAGAGAAATAAGAGTTAGACTAATGTCATTTTGTCCTCTATAAGGAACATATGGAGTTCCTGTCTCCATATCACTGTCTCTAGATTGTTAGTTGCTTCCTAAACTTAGAATGCCTTAACAATGAGCAAATCCTGGAATTCCCCAGCAACTGAACACTGAAAAGTCAAAAGCGAGTTGAGAGAAGCTGAATCTAGTCAAAGCTGAGATAATTATCATCAGTACATTTCAGAGAATATCTGTCTATCTATCTATCTATCGGTGATGAGATTCCCTCAAGGTAGTCATCCGGGATGTATCAGCTTTGGTCATTCCCTTTTACCTCTTGGCCAAATGACCTACCAGTGCCTTTAATTTCCCATTAGAAGCTTCGGGATTGGCTTTGATGCCTTTTTAACATTAACTGTTGACACCTGCAATGTTCTTTATACAGATATGCCCACACAAGGTCTCTTGTAATAGCTAATTTAATTTCACTTCTTTCTCTCATTGTCCTAGGACTAATCTTTACGCATTTCCTGTGCAAATTCACATCATTCTCCTGCAATTGCAGGCTCAGAGGTAGGAGAGATTTTTTTTCTCTGTCTCCTTTATCATCTCTGATTAAGGTCAGCAGGATGACAGAGATATTAGAGAGAACAATGATAACGGTTCCATCAGAGAAAAGGTGGGTGGGTGGGTCCAAGCTGTGTATACTTCAGCCTTACCCTCTACCGTCTTTAATGTGTACTTGTTATCATCCATCTGCAGTGCAGACAGGAGGAACAGAGGTGCTGGGATGGTAACTGCATCACATTCTAAATAGCCTTTAAAAACAACAAAATTCCTGTAATGTAGAAGCTGTACAGATGGATTTCCATAGGCTGGCCACAGCTATTGAGAAGAGCCTGCATGTCTCTATAAAAGACATGTAGGGTCTTCTCAATATCTGTGACTAGCGTATGGAAATCCATCTGTGCAGCTTCTACATTACAGAAATGTTGTTGTTTTTTAAGGCTATTTTGTGCTTGGGCTTTCCCTTTATTATTATGTCCATAGCCTTCTCTCACAGCACAGTATTCTTGCCTCTGGAGTATAATTTCCCATTCATCTGCAGTTATTGAAGCCAGATCAGTAACATGATGCATAAGGTATTCATAGAAATGATATAGTCACTGTAGTCACTATCCCTAGATTTTCAGCCAAGCAACACTACATACACCCTGAGCTGTAAACAATAAGTCAGGTGTGGATAACTGTTTTTGCCCCCATGTCATCCCAGTGGACTGCACTTCTGCATTTTCTGTTGAAAATCAGAGAAAAATTCAACCAAGAAGTTGACAGGAACAACTTCTGATTCACTTTCATACTACCAAACAATAGCGCTGTGATTCCATCCTAAGTGTCATGGCAATATCCTAGGGAATCCTGGGATTTGTAATTTAGAGAACTGTACTTAGAATTCTTTGCCAGAGACCTTTCAGGTTTCACCAAACTACAAACCTCAGAATTCCATAGGATGCAGTCAAGGCAGCTGAAGTGTATAATGTGAAAAGGCTCTTCGTCCTCACTTTCTGGTTTTGTAAAACTGTTTCTCAACCCAAAAAAAAAAAAAAAAGGAATTTTAGAGGATCTAAAGCTGCATTTTGCCCTGAAAGAAATTAAATGGACGGAGAGCTCTTGGGATTTTAGGTGCTTGGGTTATGTGAAGGCACAACAAAGGGTTAGGACTGCATGTACTTCATGAACCAGGTCTTGACTCCTCCTGCTCTAAGTCTGACAGAGGTATTTAACATTTTCCAAAGTTCAGTCAAGAATGTTGGTTTTCACACTATGGCTAACCACTCGTATATATCAGTATGGACAGTTGTACTACTCTTTCAGGTTTTGAACATGCTTAAAAACATGACAAAACCAAACTGTACACTTCCAACACCAAACAGTAAACCATCTATAGTGGTCCACTTCATTCTTCAGTAGTATTTTCATTATGGTGCCACCATAATTTTTCTTGCTTATAAAGATCCAAGTTACAGTGACCCACGGTAGAAGGTAAGCTTCAGCAAAATATGAATGAGCAAAAACAACCTTTCTTTAATTCAGAAGGAAAAGTGAAACTAACCAGATAGTTTATTTTTCATTCATATTACAAAGTTTGTCGTTTGGAGTTACATGAAATGCAAAGAAGCCCAAGGAAGAGAAATCACAAATCAATCAGTTTACTTCTTGGGGAAAATACATTTAAAAATCACTCTTCAGATTCAACTCACTTTCAGAGTAGCTAACACAGTTTATAATCATCTTGTCTCTGTTGTGTGGTTGGTCAGTTGATGTACCAAACCCTGTTCAGAAGTTGTCACAGAATAGTCATGCATTTAGAGTTGGCTTGTATTTATTGAAATATATTTATAGCATACTTAAATTTTATACCATTAATTTAGTAGAATGCTGGGCATGTGTTAATCCCAAAAAGAAATCTAGAAAATTCTTGTAGAGATCTGAATTATGGTAATGTATTTTTTATCAATGGAAATGGAAATGAACACCATCCAGGAAAAAAAAACTCTAAACAGTGTTAGGGATAGGGGAGGCCCAGTACACATTAAAATGTTGACTTAGGCAAATCTTGGGACTGAAGACCATTCACACATGCTCTCAATATGAGCTGAGGACAAAATATACAAGAGAAGGCAAGCTTGGTTGCTTAGAGGAGCCTCTCTGCATTTAGATTATTGGGAGGGGAAGGTAAATTCCAAAACTCTGTGTATCACTGCCACCCTCATTTCTTAATAGTGTTCTGATTCCTCAGCTCACTTTCCCCTCACTGCCCAGAATTCCTGCAATTTGATAAAGAACTCACAACCCACATGTCTTTCATTTCAACAAGTAGAAGCCGCAGCAGCAGCAGCTATGTTCCATTTGGTGAATGCTTGACTTTTTGTGCACTGTGAAAACATGTCTTGTCATGAACCCAGTTGATGTTTGTTGTTGTGTGCTTTCAAGTTGTTTTCAACTTATTGTGACACTAAGATGACCCTATCACAGGACTTTCTTGGAAAGATTAGTTCAGAGGGATGTGCTATCTGAAGCTGAGAGAGTCTGACTTCCTTAAGGTCACCCAGGGGGTTCCAGAGTCCAATACCCAGACCACTGCACCACCAGTGCCAGGGTTGTAATAGTATGGTGAAATTAGTGGCATGGGGTGATTTATAGCAAAAGAAAAATCAATTTTGTGAAGAAACTTGGGGAATCTTGGACTACAGGCTACATTTTGCTAATCTCTGATTAAATTTACAGCCAATGCACACAATTGGGCCAGGTGTACTATAAGGTAGACAGTGGATACTGGGAAACAGAGTTGATAGCCATGAGAAAGTTCCCCATGAACTTCTTGGCTATTTCCCTTTGTTTATGGGTGGAACTGTGTATGTGACAGATCCTTACCTTGACTACTCTGAACTCCTGAACTCCTACTCCTGAACTACTCTGCTGTCTCAGGTATGCTGCCAGACACAATCCCACTACCACTGTAAAAGAGTCAGCTTACTTACATGCCTGATGTGTCAAGCTACAAAATGTCTTGGGCGGACCATGTTTACAGCACACACATATACAACCTCACAAGCTTGTTTAAGCAAGAAAATAACAGGCTACTCTCCAGCTGGGATGTCTCCACTTCAGTCCCCACATCTACTACTAGCTGCCCTACTGGAAAAAAGATAGGGAAGCAGGAGAGACAGAGACATCAAGAATCTGCTCCAGCAGTACTCTCCCTTCCCCACCTACAAGGGCATCAAAGAACAAGGCCATCAAACCCTTTTTTCCAGGAAGAATTAAGAGGGTCTTAGGGATGAAGATGGAAGAAGCAATAGATTCTTATCCAGCAGGACTGCCTTTTCTCCCATCACCATATCCTCCTACTTTTCACAGATGAAAACTGGGATACCTGTGGCCAAGCAATTTTGGAGGGTGGTCAAAATGACAAAAGTTATTAATAATTAAGAACATATAGGGTAGGAGAAGCTTCAAGCAGTTTTCCTGAGTTTACTAAGAAGGGAAGATTCTCCTCTCTCCTTTCCACACATCCCATCTGAGTTACCTGTGCACAAACTACTTTTGCCTTTGAATTCAGTTTGTAGCAAAGGAAGCAAACTGAGGATGAAAGGGGAAAGTGAGAGGAGGAGAAACTGGGATATTTTGAAAGCATCTGGAAAAGTGCAGTGACAGGATTACCAAGGATGATCCCTGTCAAATTGGGACAATTGAAGGGTATGCCTCACAGGGTCATCTGTCATGGACTGTCTGTCAGGAAAAATTAAAGAGTAAAGCAGGTGAATACAAGATCAGCACCTGCTGTTGCTGACTTGTTTTGATTTGAGTGGCTGGAAATGTAAGCTTTTGAGTGGAGCAATTTCATTTCATAAATGTGGATGGTTTTGAAAGTTTCTCAGCCAAACTTGCAGAACTGGCTAAAGACTGATGCCTAAATTGATATCCTATACAGTTTAATGTTCTATTTGGCTTTGTTTAGAAGAAAAACATCTGCTCTTTCTTCTCCAAATTCTTGGATTTTCCAGGAAAGCAGAGTTCCCAACCATAACATGTTCATTTTCTGGGAATTAGCTGAAAATGCAGAAAATGCACAGCCACATCTGAAAGAGGCAATCAGCCTAGGAAAGGTGGGAACAGTTTATTTGAGAAACACAGCCATGGTGAGGGAACCACCTCAGCCATTGTGATGGAAAGTATAGTCAGCCCTCCACATTAATGGGTTTGATTTTCACGCATTTGATTACTGATATTTGCACATTTCTTCAACCTTTGCCCCCACCCAACTGCTTCTTTTCCAGGGGAATCTTCCTTCTTGGCATCCCAGATCAGGCTACACAATCCTTTAAAAACCTGTCCCTGGTCTTCCTCCTCCACCTCTACCACCAGTTGCTGCCTGGCCAGCCAAGGATGACTTACAGCCCCATTTCTCAGCACCACAAATCCTCTCCTGATGTCCCCTCCTCCACAACCAAGGAAAGAGATGGGTGTGAGAGAGGAAGCAATAGGGCCACATGTTGACCCACCCCATTTTCCTCTCCCTTTCTTGACATGGATTGGACCCTGGGTGCCCATTCACCCCACCATGCCTCAGTCCCATTCCCACAGACACACATACACACACATTTTGGGTCCTATGCCTCAACCGTAGCGAACATGGAGGGCTGACTGTATTCACCATATCAAACACCTAAAAATCTAGGTTAGTTTATGATCTGATTCATTCAGCAGTTCAGATGTGAGCTCAATAGCCAAGGAACATTTTTTTTTAAAGGGGCTTGCAGAGAGTCCAGGAAATTAGATTTTTCCCTAGGGACTTTGTTGTTATGTTCCTTCAAGTCATTTCTATCTTACAGTTACCCTAAAGCAAATCTGTCACAGAGTTTTCTTGGCAAAATTTGTTCAGGGAGTATTTGCTGTTGCCTTCCTCTGAGACTGACGGAATGTGACCCAAAGTCACCCAGTGGGCTTCTTTGGTGAATCAGGGAGTCACCACAGCCTCCACAGTCATAGTCCACTGCTCAAACCACTATACCATGCTGGCTTTCCTTAAGGATTACCAGTGTCTTATAAGGTTGGATCCAGAACACAATAACATTCTTTAGTTTTCTTCTCATCCTTTATTCCTTTCTCTCATATTGCCACAAAGAAGAGTTGCATGCTCTTTGTTTTTCTTGCTTTGTACACATGCTGCGAGGAACCTCCCCAAGGCATCCATTTAATAGCCGTTGCCAAAGGGGGATGCATATGGTACCTGGAGAGGTGCCGTGTGAGATGCAGTAATTGCATCCTTCATAGTTTTAAATCTTCCTAAACCATGAAAATAAGCGTTAACAGGGGAAAGTGAATAAATTCAGATTTGCCAGAGAAAATAACCAGAAAGACACCACCCTATGAAATCTCCCACATGCACTGTATGCCTAATATACATATATTAACCAAAATTAACATCTTTTATCTGTATACAACCTCCAGCTTCTCAGTTAAATCCTCCATTTTCAGTTAAGATTCTTGCTAACATCTTTTCTTCTTCTGTTAGCACCTTGGGACATTTTCCTTAACTTTATACTACTCTACTTCCATTTGCATCAAAGTCTGACATGGCTGTTTTAAGAAATAATGCATCATGGGATCAATTTACTCACAGTGTTTCTTATGATTCCATAACAGAAGATCTGTTATATGACAGGATATTTCAAACCTTCACATTTGCTACATCTTTTGTCTTCAGACATGATAGATAATATTCCCAATCCAATCCCATAAAAGATGTTTGGAAATTGCAAATTTACACTATTTCTGCTGGTCCAGCAAAAAAACCCTTTAATTTATAATCATAGACATAAAGTTTGTGGCTAGTGTTGTTGTCATTCCACACTTGAATTATAGTACATATGGAGAGTGGCTTGTGGAAAAGAAGCAATGTCACCATAATTTCAATACAATTCCAATAGCAATCATTATATCTACTTATCAGTCATAAATCAATCTAGTGTCCACATTAAATTAACTGGCACTGTCTCTCAAAGTTGCGAAGGAATTCTAGGAAAGGAATTACGCTGCAGATGATTTCTGTTATGCTGATACACATGGATATAGTTATGCGTAGAGACTAACAATAGACATTTCAAGAATGAGCCAATGAATTATTAGTACTTTCACTGAGATTCCACAGTGTAGAGTCAATATGTATGGTGAGTAGCTTGAATCAGGTTTTTTCAACTTTTTATTTGGTGAAATAACTGATATTCTAAGCAAGCATGTAATTGAAATGTTGGGTGACATCAGTAGCTACGAAATTGTAAGATGAATTTACTTTCTCAGAAATGCCAAGGATTCACGTTCATGGTAGTTAATGATTGAATGTGACTCCCCCACAACCTGTATTTTTAGCCTGGCATCACCCTTAAAAAGAATCAAGGGTTTCCAGGGCTCTGCAGATTGAGGTGCTGGAAAGTGAAGTCTTTACTCTTTCCCTGCACTTAGACAAGCAGTTATGGCAGGACCCCAAGGGGTCTCTCCAGCTACCTGTTCTAAAGGCTCTTAGTGAATAGGAGAACACTGTAGACATCATTTCCCAGCATCCCAATCTGTCTCACATTGGAAGCCCTTCAGATAGGATACTGCTGGTTGAAAAGGTAGGGTTTTGGTGGTTGGCATCATTGGACGTAACTACAACAGCAGAGCTACACTATCACAATTATGTCTGACAATGCAGATCTCGGGCATCACTTTTTTAAAGGAAACAGCAGCATATCTGGCTCCATGAAATGTACACTTTTCCTTTGTTATCCAAGCTGGGCAACGTGGGACTCGCCACATATTTTTGGGCTGCAGTTCTCATCAGCCCTAACCAGTGTAAATTAGTGGTGAGGGATGCTGAGAAAAGTCCAACACTATCTGAAAGACCACTGTTGCTCATCCATGGTCTAATGACAAGGGGAATGGAAAAGAAGAGATTTAAGAAATCAAGAGGAATTAGCATTATACCAGGCCAGACTATTGGTGTACCTTCCCAAGCCTGTTGTTTTGCATGTTAATCTATTTTGATTTTTAATTTTTAAAAAAGGCACAAAAATCACATAGATAGATATGCATGTTATGTATTTTATCCTCAAGCACAGATTGTTGCTAATAGGCATTTTATGTTCATTTTATCCTCAGCCACACAGTATTGCAGATGAAAGTATTTTATATATATTCTATCCTAAAATATATGTTGCTACAAATATGCATTTTTATCTCCAAAAGCACACTTTTCTATGCATGTTTCATTAAACATATATTTTTGTGTTCATTTCATCCTAAGATATGCCTTGTGTTTGCTTTGATACAGTATATTTTGAGAGCCAGCATGGTGTAGTGGTTTGAGCATGGGACAATGAGATTGAAGATCAGGGTTTGAATTCCCTGCTCAGCCATGGAAACCCATGGGATGACCTTGAGTGCATCAGACTCTCACAGCCCCAGAAAACATCTTGATAGGTTCCCCTTAGGTTCACCAAAAATGGCTTGAAGCACAACACAACAACAATAGATTTTGTGCTGAGAAATGCATTGCAAAAGTCAGAAAAATATATAAATTGAAGGCTGTTTCCTGATCTATGTATTAGTCCAGGAAATGCATATCAGGCAGGTTCACTTAAAAAATGAATAAGATCCTCAAGCATCACTATTTATCCTGGTATTGAACAATTATGAGTTCAAGCCTGGTATTGACTGTTATGAGTTCAAGTACTCTGTGGAGCAGTACTACTCGAAGTGTGGTCTTTGGACCAGTAGTAGTCCTTGAAGTACTGGGTGCAAGTCCCTGGCAAGTTTCCAAGAAAGAGAGAAAGAATCAATTTCAGCCAATAAGCATAAAGATGGAATACTTTCCCTGGAATACCGGAAGAAAATAATTACTGGGGGAGAAAGCACATCAGATAGCTTGAGAAGCACTACTCTAAAGGGTATTTGGCAAAGCAGAATCCCTGACTGAGCACAGCACCCATAATATATTATTGTTATCAACAAGATTCTCAGATTTCAGGCATTACCCCTTTCCTCCAGTCTTCGGAACAAATGGAAGAGATCTCAGGGAAAGAGCACTGGCTTGAAGAGTCATTATTTGTTTGTTTGTTTTTATTTCTATCCCACCTTTCCTCTTGCACAGGAAAATTGGATGTGTATATACAGTTTCCTCCTTTGTCAGACCTGGTGGTTTTTGTGCGAATACAATAGCCTGTACAATTGTGGTCAGTGCTTAACGTGCATACTTAAGGCCATCTCCAGGTTTCACCTCCTTGAACAGAACATGGGATTCTCCCTAGATCTAGGGTTTGGTGCTGGAATCTTGGGATCTGGAATAGTCCTGACCTGGCAACTCTAGTTATTAAGCCTCTGACTTATCATGTTTTTATATTGACTATAGTGTGGTTAATAGCCATGCCAAGACAATCATTTCTTGGCCAGGCATTGGAGCGAAATCCTGCTGTTCTTCCAGTTCTTCTGAGTCATGGTGAGATTTGTTCAGAGGGTGCTTGCCTTTGCCTACCTCTGAGGCTGAGAGAGTATGACTTACCCAAGGGCACCCTGTGGGTTTTCATGGCTAAGTGGAGATTTAAACCCTGCTCTCCAGAGTTGTAGTCCAATGTTCAAACCACTCACTACAGTGGCTCTCTGTCAACTCCATATACCAGTGTAAATTTTAGCATTGTTATATTGGAAGAATTCATGAGATCTGAAGAGAAATCAGCACTGTTTTCTCAACATTGTTGTTGTTTTATATATTTTTACTTTGAAATTTATTTTCTAAACTGCTTTGAGAATGTTTTGCAAAGAAGGATGTCCAAATATGCCAAAAGAGGTAAATACTATCCGGACTTATCTGGTCATTAACAACAAGTGAGCCCTTGTGGCACAGTGGTTAAATGCCAGTACTGCAAGCCCAAAAGGTTGTGAGTTCGATCCTGCCCGGCTCCAAGGTTGACTCAGCCTTCCATCCTTTCGCAGGTCGGTAAAATGAGTACCCAGCTTGTTGGGGGCATGTATAGAAATGTTTCGAAATACATGCTATTTGTAAGTTGTTCACCACCTCGATCCATATGGAGAGGAGGGATACAAATAAATAATAATAATAATAATAACATACTCATTGAGAGTGCAGTCCTATGCACCTTTACTTGAAAATATGTCCAGTTGCATTAGAGAAAGCTTACTTCCAGGATTGCATAGGACTTTTAGAATCATTTGAATGATGTTGATTTAATCAACCTACTTAAAAGGTGCAAAGCAAATAAACAAAAAGATAGTTTTTTTGTGGGGGAAGGAAGGTGAATATTCAGACAGTGCACCTGTTTCAAACACTTATAAGAAATGAGGGAAAGGGGAGAAAATAAAGCAGCTAGCCAAATGGAAAAGCAGAAAAAGTTTTCCTTTGAGCAAAGCTATAATTTCTGGAAAACAATTTTAAAATAACACTTCCAATAAAAATCATTGAACCCACTTAAGAACTTTCATGAGATATTCTCATATTTTACCTTGTTTTTAGTGGAAAGAGATATATATTCAATACATATTTCTGCACCCTCTCAAACTTTTGAATTTTAGCTGTTCTAACATATTTTTAAAAAGATAAGTTTATATTTTCTAAACCACTTCCTAATTTTCTAAGTGGAATGCAATTGGCAAAATTTTCCCTGTATGGAGGACTCTCCCATTTACTTTTCACTATGACTGTGTTTAAGTTTAATGATGAACAATTACAACTTTTACATGGAAAAAAAGTTGTAAAATATGGAAGCATACTTTTACAGTTTCTCCCTTGATGCCTTGCCCTGTTTGTGTAGAGTAAAACTGTTCAAAGTGTCACAGATGCCTTTTCAATCAAAATGTAGTGGAGGGTCAGGATAATCTTAAAATGGTTCCTGCTTCTCTTAATAACCTGCGACAGTGTCAAAAGATGCACCCATCATTTTTCTGCTAAGAAATATTATGCACTGCTATATCTTCTGCTGATGCATATCCGACATGTCCGTGTTATTCCATATTCTGTCCATTCCAAAGAAAGGCTAAAGGAGACAGAGGGTACAGATCTAGTTAGGTACAGTCTCTGACACTTTCACTATCAATTGTCTTTTGCTAGTGCTGATCATCACCTCAATTATCTGGTGTCCAGCCTACCTGATAGGTTTTTGCAAACTATAACTCTTCTGTCGATGAGCATGGAATAATGACAGCTTGGGGCAAATGTATAGAATACAAAAGAGATAAAGCAAGGAATAATGTGTTGTGTGTGTGCCTGTATGTGTGCATGTGTGTGCTAACATGGTTAAATCAATCAAGGGCTAATCGAACCTATTTCATGTTTTCTTTGTAACACCAGCATACAGTACATTCAGCAGGATGAACAAGACTTGAGTGTATCTTCTCTCTCTCTCTCTTTTAAAAAGATTGCTCACGTTTTTGCACACACACATACACACACACACACTTATAAGCACAGCATTTTCTACAGATAAAAGACAAAGTTGGGGAAATGTTGCAAAATACATTTTTGTATGTAACATCTGTACAAAGAATCCACAGTGTGTGTGTGTGTGTGTATGCACACACACATACATGCATTGGTTGGCATTACATATTTTCCCCCCTCAATATTCTCAGTATGATAATTGTGAGTCAATGGGGACAATAGGGGCAAGAAAAATAGAACTACTTCACTTTAAAGGTGTGGTTTATAGCATTTAACTGTAAATATTTTTATTTGTTTGAAATTCTGCAACCTATGGAGAAAATGGACTTGAATGCAATATTCATTATAATGTTGTCAGTCTCATCCTCATGTGGTTAATTGATAAAGAATACACTACCAACAGTTGTATCTTTTGAATAAATGGGATTATGTTTCCCGTATCAATAGTATAGGTCTTAAATAATATTTTTATTCTGTGTAAATCCCATCTGTTCATCTCTGTTGTATAACAAATGACCATAATTACAGGGTTTCATTGAGAGGAAGGTCACTGGTAATCTTGTAATTTCTCTTTGGTATAGAAAAGAGAAAACAGAACTGTTTGTGATAAATGCATTCAACCTTTTGCATACTTGGCTACTTTGGACTATGCATTAAAATGCAGTGAGAAATTAAGCTATTTCTTGGCAAAGCATTCTTAATCTCTAACTGTTAATATGTGTTAACACAGGCCTTTATAGAGCTTTTGTTCTTCTGTCTCTCTCTCTCTCTTGCTCTTGCTCTCTGTTAGGATGTAAAGAAATATTAAACTAGTTCTGCAAGCTCATGAAAGTTTCAATGGACACCTCTTTCAAAGAGCAGACCGTCCATGGCTCATACAAACAGCTTTTTATACTTAAGGGAACTTAAAAAACAGGTTGCTATACGGTAAGGAGAAAGTGTGTGTTGTTCTCGTAAAAACATCTACAGAGTAGGGCGATACCCTTGGATGAATGTACCGTAACCAGAGCTTGAGCATTTGCATTTATTTCTGTGGCAACAGAAACTTGCTTTTTCTTTTCTTTTTCATCTTGCTAGCAAGCAACTTTAACTAAATTCTCTCTTTCTCTCTCTCTCTCTCTGTGTATGTGTTGGTTGTCAACTTATGGTGACCCCACAAATTTCATAGGATTCTCTCAGGCAAAAAGTACTCAGAGGTGCTTTTGCCAGTTCCTTCCTTTGAAATACAGCCTACGGCACCTGGTATTCATTGGCTCTTATTTAGATGAAAACTTAGTTAATTCTTACTCTCCAAATGTATACAACATTTGTTCTCCAAATCTGCACTTTTCTGAATGCTACAATCACCTTTACAAATTTAAACTATTCACAGAAGCGTGTATATGAGGATAACAAAATATAAGGACAACTATACTGGGAGATTATCCACCTGTTCAAAGGCTTCTCCTCACCTTGACCATTTCCACACGAGACTGTTATAGTGCTATGATTCCACTTTCAACATCCTATGGGATCCAGGGGTTTGCAGATGTTGAAAGTGGAATCATAGGGCTATAACGGTCTTGTGCAGAAATGACCCCAGTTTGAGAACATTTGAGTTAGGGGTCTTTGCATGTCACCTGAAGATCCAAGAAGGTTCATGTTTTGTTGCAGGAATAGGTAGCATGACTGTCAAGGATAGATGGCTTTAAGCTTAATGCTTTACTTGTGGCCCAGACCTTAGGAAAGTTTTTTTTTTAACTGCAATTGCCTAAAATTCTCTTGTTGGTATGACCACTGGCAAAGGCAGCTGAGGGATTCTGGGAACTGTTGTCCAAAAATGTAACTTTTCCTAGCTTCATTGTTGCCAAAATCAAAACGAAAGTCAACTTGCTGGGTTTTACAAAGTCTTGAGCTGGGTGCATCCAATGTCTTGCTAGCTTCCCTCCCTTGCCTCCTTTCTTTAGGTCCACCCCCTTTTCCTTGTGTTTATTATTTTTAGGAAATTAGTCAGAGCCACAGGAGAGTTATTATTTCATTGCCCTTTACTTCAGTTTTTCCCCAAACAATTGCTTCACCCTGGATTCTCCAAAATGTCTTCTCTGTCCATCATTATTACATTTGGAAACTTTTTCCATATGGGACGGAACGTCGCATGATGCTTTCTTGAGTTCGCTTCCATTCAAAGGTCATCATTTGTGACAGGTCCTTATTTTCTTCAGACTGTTTCTCAGGTCCAGCTTAATAAGGCACCCTGACACTAACACTTAGCCACCATTTAACAATAACCTTCACATCTAAGGGCTTGGATCTTGAGCGTTCCCTCAGAACCAAATAGTTTATCTACAGTAGCATGTTTTTCCCTATTATCTATTATCATTGACTTTAGACAATTCAGGTTGACTCCATAGTTATAAAACAAACAGTATTCTTTACTGTAGTAACATTAGAAATAAAATATCTTGTTAAGGTTCATATAAAGTACAGTGTTGTTACATTAACTTGTTCAGATTTCTGGCAGTCTATGCCGATAACTTCCTAGCTTTAGACACCAGTTCTCTGTGTTTTCCTCAGCTACTTAAATATAACCCAGCCAACCTCTCTGGCCAAGATCTTACTGAAGGCTCTCTTTTCAGACAGACTTTATGCCTTATATATAATTCCTCTCATCCATAAGCCCCTCCCACACACACCACTGTGCTGGGTTTCACTCTTAAGGTACTACTCTTGTTGCCTAGCCACCTGCCATCAAGTTGTACTTGCATTCCAAATAGTTGACTGCTAAAGCAACTTCGTCACATCATTAAGCCATCATAAATGAGTGGCCAGAAGCCTGAAGAATTTAGATCCACTTTGTTCCTCTCACTTTGTCCTTATATTGGTCCAGATCTGTTCTACTCCATATGTGAATGGACCTGGACAGATTGGAGAACTGGGCCAAGGCTAATAAAATACAATTCAACAGAGAGAAGTGTAAGGTCCTACACTTAGGTAGAAAAAACGGAATACAGAATATAGGATGGGGGACATGTGGCTGGATAGCTGTACGTGTGAAAGTGATCTAGGAGTCTTCATAGACCACAAGCTGAACATGAGTCAGCAGTGTGACGCGGCAGCCAAGAAAGCCAATGCAATTCTCGGCTGCATCAATAGGAGTATGGTGTCTAGATCGAGGGAGGTACTGGTATCACTCTACTCTCCTTTGGTTAGACCTCATCTTGAATACTGTGTCCAATTCTTGGCACCTCGATTCAAGAAGGACATGGTCAAGCTGGAGCAAGTCCAGAGAAGGGCGACCAAAATGGTGAGAGGCCTGGAAGCCATGCCCTATGGGGATAGACTTAGAGAGCTGGGTATGTTTAGTCTGCAGAAGAGAAGGTTAAGAGGGGACATGATAGCCATATTTAAATATTTGAAGGATGCCATGTAGAAGAAGGAGAGGGCTTGTTTTCTGCTGCTCCAGAGACCAGGACAAGGAGCAATGGATTCAAGCTGCAGGAAAGGAGATTCCACCTGAACCTCAGGAAGAACTTCCTGACAGTCAGGGCTGTCCGGCAGTGGAATATGCTGCCTCGGAGTGTAGTGGAGTCTCTTTCCTTGAAGGTTTTTAAGCAGAGGCTGGATGGCCATCTGTCGGGAGTGCTTTGAGGGTGTTCCTGCATGGCAGGGCGTTGGACTGGATGGCCCATTTGGTCTCTTCCAACTCTACATTTCTGTGATTCTATGATTCTGTGAACAAACCTGTGTCATTGAATTTTAATTAATTTTAGATTAAACAGCAGTCTTTGTGCCATAGAATCCTCTGTGTTCTATGCTGAGAATTCCCTACATATATCTTTTTCCTGTTCTGTCACTGATATTAGGAGCAGTCAGACACTGAAGCCTAAATGCAATGGCAAGTCCCAGCAAGATTAACCTGAATCAAAGGAATTTATATAAATGGGGACTTCCATTCAGAAGTTGTTTCAGTGAGTCTACCTCACTAAGAGTAGCAATTAAATTTGGGCCCGAACTTCTGGTCCAGTGCTAAGGACAGTGTACTAGTCAATCTTTTATTTCTGCAAATGTCTGTAGAATAAAACATAATATTAAAACTAGAACTATGTCAGCCTTCTTTCTCTAATTTCTTCACTTTAAGTTCAGGATGTTGTTTACCATTACCACATTATGTCACTGCAGGAGATCCTAATATTCCTGCGTTGCTGGACTGCACATGAGCAGAAGCATGATCATCTATTTATTTATTTAAATGTTTAAATCCTGCCCTGTATCTAAAGACCTCAGGATGGCATTCAGCACTAGCAAACTGACTAAGTTAAAACAATGTCGATGAAAAAAAGGCTGAAAACATACTAAACAATTTAATGTTAAAAGAATCCAGGCTAAAATTAGTGAAAATAATTTAAGATTATTTAAACCCATGGACATGTGCAGATTGGTGTAATACCAGTAAGGCCTCCTAGCCTTTAGCAGACAACCAATACTTGGTGCCGGAATGACATCAACAGGGTACCAATTGGACTTCTAAACAAAGGACATCCCATAATTGAAGTGCACAGCACATCTTCCCACAGGATATTGTCCTGACCAATGGTTTGCTTAGATGTTTGATTAAAGATACGAGGCAACAAATCCTAATGCTGGTATTTCAAATCTTTGATATCCGCAGTGCTTAATGATACAAAGTTAACTACAACAAATGAATAAGAAAGAAAACATATTTCAGCTTATATCAAACTTACGAAGACTTAAAGAATTGCAATGTTTGCTTATGGAATTTTATTTCTTTGGCTGCATGTTTCTGACTAGAAAAAAACAAAACACAAACTTTCTAGAAGTTAGTTGAATAGTTCAATTGAAATGTACAAAGAGGTTAATATTAAATCCATCATAAAAATTCTACTTATGCTTTGGGGCACCCTGTTTCATTATAGTAGGCATTGGCAAATGAAACCCTGAATCACACATGCCTCTAAGATTATATAGACATATAAATGTTTTTGTTTGTTTGTTTGTTTTTTGAGGAAATAGGCAAGAAGACTTTTAGTCTTAGGCCATTTCTTCACTAGCTTGTTATAGTGCTATTATTCCACTTTCAACATCCTATGGAATCTTGGGGTTTGCAGTTTAGGCAGGGGCCTGAGACCACTCCCTAAACTGCAAATCCCAGGATTCCATAGGACATTGAAAGTGGAATAATAGCACTATAACAAGCTAGTGCGGGAATGGCTTTACTATCTGTAGGTGGGAACTTGGTCTATTTATTTTCTGACTAAGAGTAACAGCAGAATGTTCCATATCCCAAAACACAGCAGAATAAGCCACTAATTTATGAAAAGTAGCAAAATGAGCCAGACACTCCACAGTATAATTGCTAATGCTGATGGAGTAGAAAGGTTTCTGGAAGGAGGGAGTTGTTTCTAATGAAGCTTGGCTTTAATCCCATTATTTATAATAAAGTGTGATCAATGGATGTGGAAACTCTAAAGGTCTAGTTCAACTTCTGATTAGATTTCAGTTGTCTTTTAAGAACAGGGATACTATGAACAGAACTTAATTTAGCAAGCTTTTGGTCAACTAATCCATGCTTCCGGGAACAAGTTTGAGTTTTGAAGAGGGGCAATTTGGGAACTGTCTTAACATAAATCTAATGCAAGTCTGTTGCTGTCTTAGGGGAATGAGCCCCTCAGCATTCACCAAGACATGCTTCAAGGAGACTCTACTCTTAATCCAATTTACTCAGCAGAAGAAGTCCCACTGCTTCAGCTTGCCAACAAATTAAAATCCAGCTTCATAAAAACACCTTGAATTTGGAAGGTATTGGCTGGCCCGCTAGACTTGAAACTTCATTTATTCTGGCTAACTTCTCAATTATCTTCCCAGCAGTGGAGATGTGTAAAAGTGCAAAAATCAATAAGATTCTATTCCCTTTCTATTGGAAAGGGAAAAATTAATGAGATAGGACACTCTCTTAATCAGAAATAAATGTTTTAATTCAGATAATGACATAGTTTTCCCTTGCCGGAGGATGACAAATGCCGGGCTGCACCCCCAGCAGAAGCAGTTTCAATTTTATTGTAAATATAAAAGGTATTGATCGAGGAGATGTACAAACCCTATTGCTTACAAAAGCCATTCAGGGAGACTGGGAAAACTATTAAGCACTGGGTCAGAAATCAATAAACAAGACTGAAATGTAGCAGAGGTCGCTCCAGGCTTTGTGGCATCTTCAAAAGCCAAGTGGCAGAAATAGTGACAGAAATGTCTCTTGTGAAGCAATGTTAGGGATGAAGGGGTCAGCGGCTTAATCTCTTTGGAGCTTTGACAGGTACAAGCAACAAACTAATGCAGCCTGTCTTGATTCCCCTTTGATTTGAATACATGCTGATTCATCTGAGAACTGGCTGCAATCTGTACTTTTGTCTCAGGCTGTAGAATATTGCAAATACTTATCAGGTCTGGATGTATGTGTGAGAAAGAGAAAGAGTAGAAGGGAAAGGGAGCCCACACATGTATGTGGTTAGAATTTCATGTTTATATTTCAGTTTCAAGACACTAGCCAAAATGGATACCCTGCAATGTGACTATGAGATCTGAATGATCAAATGGAACAGTCTCTTTTAGGAGAAATTTGAAAGCTTCTTGAAAAAGGGGAGGCCAGTGAGATCACAGAGACCATGTGGTTACTTGAACCTCAGAAATCAGGGTTATAATCTCATGAGATAGCTAGAAGTCTCTGGCAGAGAGCTGTTATTGCTCAGTAAACTACACATCCCAGGACTTGTAGTAAGGGGCATTCCGTCCATCAAATTGCTGTAATTGTGTAGTTTGGCAGAGATTGCTGTTTAGCCACGAACTCAGAAGGTGCCTCATCATTCTTGCAGTCCATGATCTCCACAACTACGCTGTAGGCTACTGTTATCCACACAGGCAACTGCAGCCAGCAATGCACTCCTAATTAAAAGATGTGCCAACTGCTGGGAGTGAGAACTAGGCACAGGCCATTTCTGTTAGCAGAACTTGTGATCCCCAGAGGTCTGTTGACAGAGTCATCTGCTGGAACAGCTACTCTGCTGGCTAAGACTTGCTGGCAGGAAAGCAAAAAAGAAGAAGAAGAAGAAGAAGGAGGAGGAGGAGGAGGAGGAGGAGGAGGAGGAGGAGGAGGAGGAGGAGGAGGAGGAGGAGGAAAAGAAAAAGAAAAAGAAAAAGAAAAAGAAAAAGAAAAAGAAAAAGAAAAAGAAAAAGAAAAAGAAAAAGAAGGAGCAGGGCGAGAGAAGAGCCGTTATGCCAAATCCTTATTTCCATCCAAGGGACAGAGCCCATTTCCACACTAGACTGTTACAGTGCTATTATTCCACTTTCAACATTCTATGGAATCTTGGGGTTTGCAGTATAGGGAGGGATCTGAAAGATTCCATAAGATGTTGAAAGTAGAATAATAGCGCTATAACAGTCTAGTGCGGAAATGGCCACAGTCATAATGCCAGAACAAAGCTATGTGAGGGTAAAGGCAGACCTTAGGAATTTCCAGTTCCTCAGGCTGGGCAGTGTTTGAACTAACCACAGCTTCAGTTGGCCCACTGTTAGCTCAGTTGGCTCTTCAGCATCTTTTCCTGTTAGGTGTGTAGCTTGCATTCACTGCTCACATACTGGGAAGTATAACTTTTTGGATTTTGTAAGAATGACTTCCAACTAAAATAACAGATTGAGATGCACTTTGTAGCAAGTGTGTAGGACTACAGTGTAAGTCTAAACCTACAATCTGTACATTGTAAGTACTTCTGCAGTGGCTTATTCTGCAGTACTGTTGTAAAGAGAAAAATTATATTTCATATAACTGTGTTACTGAGATGAAATCCACAAGATACAGTAGTATAATTACAGGAAGATAATCAACCTTTTTCACCAATGCAGTAGCATTGTTTCTGCCCAGCTAGAAGACTGCATACTCGTTTAGTGATTTAAAATGTTCTTTATCATTAATTTTAAAGGATTATCAATATATCTGCTCTATAAATGGTTTGTTATAATTCCAAAGTGGTTCAAAGGCAGACTGTATTTTACTTTATCTTATTATGGATTATTTTTTGTTAACACTGCTTACCAAATGATAGTAGCCTTTGGGTAAATGCAGCACAAACTGATCATATAAAGTTGTAGATACAAGACAGAGAAATTTGAAAGCATGTTCACTTCTTTGAGGTTTGTTTCCTCCACCCTTCCCATATCTCATAATGTCACGGTTACTTTTAAGCAATAAACTTTAACACTGAATATTTTCCCACAGAGAAACAATTTCCACTACTTCTAAAATGAATGCAGCTTGGGCTAATTCCTATAGACATGCTTATCATTCTTTGAATGTTGCATCAAGGGATAAAATGTATATGTGTGAAACCAAAGAAGGCTGGCAGGTTCTGAGAGCTGTAGTCTCCAAAAGGAACTTTGATAAGTTCTGTGTAAAATTCCCATCATATATCATTTCAGCATAAGCAGAATGCTATTGTTTAAGCTAGAGTAAACTCATTGAATCAATGGGATTTACCTACCAGTTGACCAGCCATACAACTATCCATTGGATTCCGTGGATCCACTCTTGTTGAAACTAATCAGTAGGATTCAGGATGCCATAATCTATTTCAGTTTCAGCTGCAAATCCTCTGATGATATATCTTTCAGTCATTGGATAAAGAGTGGTTCATCCTGCCCATACAAATAAATACTTAGGTGAACATCCAGGCATGGAAAATTCCCTGTTGAAGATGTTCAAAATAGGTGGTTGGGTTAATGATGGTCCTTGTTAGTCTTGAAGACTACTAAGGCACATAGGCCATAAAACTAGTTTTAGCCTATGAAGACCCCATACCATTTGCAGATGCATTGGTCACAAAATAATGGCTGGAATTCATGATCACAGGTATGAATGCATACACTAGAGTTTTGTAGCCAATTCATATTTACAATCCCTACATATGCAACAGTGTAGGGAATACATAGGGATCATAAAAGTCCTGACTTACTGGGGAGCAGCTGCTGTGAGCAAAGGGGTCTTTTCTCCTATTGAGTGGGGAACAGCATACAGGTATTTTGACACCCTTCCAACAGAAGCAGGAGCTCTGTCACAATTTCTCATTGCATTAGAGACTGCTGGTAAGAGGGGGATGGAAATGTCAGTCTGCTGCATCCCAAACAAGAAGACAACAGATTCCCGTCGCTCACAGCAGCTGCTATCCAGTAAGTGAAAACT